>LZPO01118992.1:0-11876 GCA_001675575.1 Neotoma lepida | reverse complement strand
AGGCTATTCACCTCATTGTTGTCAGGGAACAAGGTGAGAGAAGGAAAGGGCCAGGGAAAAGACACCCCAAAGATCTCCCTTGGGTGACCTTCCACCAGCCAGATCCTTCCCAAGGTTTCCAGTACCTACAAAAATAGTCTTACCAGGTAGGGACCAAACACTCAGTACATGCGCTATCGGGGAACACTTGTATTAAGCTGTAACAGGATTATCATTTTGGTCATTACTTCACCCTTTGCTCCTGTACATATGGAATTAGGCACCTCAGGATTTATTTATTTTTTTTAAACTCAGNTCCTCATTCTTTTTTTTAAAATTTATTTATTTTTATTTTATGTGCATTGATGTTTTGCCATAGATGTCAGGTCCCCTGGAACTGGAATTACAGACAATTGTGAGTAGCCATGTGGGTGCTGAGAATTGAACCTGGGGTCCTCTGGAAGAAGAGTCAGTGCTCCTAACCACTGAACCATCTCTCCAGCCCCTGGTACCTCGGATTTTACCTCAGGATTTTACCTCAGGATTTGTCTATTTTACCTCATTTAAAATGAATGATTGCTCCAGCTGCCCGAGTGCCTTCTGTTATAAGGAATTTGCGTACTTAAGACCTAGTGCCCATTTCCTTTCTTGATAGGTCTGATAGGGACTGAAATTAGCCTGAAATAGGTCCCTTGGTCATACAAATAGTAATTTTCTTCAAATAGTGTGAAATAATTTTCAGAATCTCACTGAATTCTCTCCCCTAACCTGTTTGTAGCAAGTTCTTCAAAAACAGTTTATCAAAGGACATGTGTTATCAATTTTTAGCTTAATTATAAAATAGCCAATTGGTTTTGAAGCTGGTTGATTGAAGACTCTTGGTTCACCGTCTTTTTCACTGGGTGTTGAAAGTTGACTTGAGATGTTTGTTTGAAAACAGTACAAAGCTTAGGGGTTAGCAGATGAACTGATGGCTGCATTTGATGTACAGAACAGCTCACTGCCCTGGATTGAGGAGTTTGTGTTGGCAAGGTAGGTTGCTCTAGACTCTAGAGTCTAGAGGCTCATTCATTTAAAGGTTTATCAAGTACCTATAGTGTGTTGGGTCCTCTGATACTCAGTGACCAAGGCAGTGGTTCTGCCTTCATGTTGTTCATACCCTAGAGCAGGAAAACAACCATATAAGGGAAGCGAAGGTCTTAGGGTAGAAAGGAGCTTGACATGGCTGAAAACAGAAATGTAATCAGTGTGGCAGGAGCACAAGAGCTAAGGGAGAGAGTTCGGATAGTGTGAGCTCCAGTGAGAGCCTTGACTCTATCTGTCTCTTACTATATATCTTTGTATCCAAGAGAGGTGCTTGGCACATAGGAAGTGCTCGGTGAGTATGCACTGGAATATGTACGTGGTGGGAAGTTTAATATGAGGTTAAAAATAACAATACAGATATAGAGGAGGAGGTTGAACTTAGCAGTCAGTTGTGTGACAATACTTTCGGGTCCAGCTCTCTTCAGGCTCAGGTAGGTGTGAGCCATTGTTGTGCTGTCCATGGAGGCTTTAGAAACAGTGCCTGAAACCGTGATGATGCTGGTGCTGCTCTTTTCATCACTTCAAATGTGTGCTGTTAATGAGGGTGGCATACTGGGACATAGAGAGAAGAGAGGGTGGTGGTGGTACATCTGAGTCATGATACAGCCAAGAATATTTTGATGGAGGCCTTGAGGTGGGGGGATCTGTTAGTTATTTGGGGGCACTTGGACTGTCCTGTGAATGAGGTGTTGGGCTTAATTTTATGTGAAAAACAAAATCTAAAGGTTGGGAAGTACCTAAGAGAGTGATCTTGTCCTGCCATGAGGAAGACCTATGCAGAAGAACAGACTGGAAGTCCAATGTCTGCAGAACTAGCTCCTTCATTGCCAGGAAGACTTGATAGGCCAAGGATACTCAGAGTGCAGTTGCCTGGCCTGGGAGCTTTTCAGCAGTTTATAGTCAGTACAGAACCTGAAAAATGTCTTAGAAACTATCAGTGATTAGATATGACATTAATACTATATTAATTATGTTATATTAATGTTAATACTATATTTAGTTATAATACTATAACTAGTTATGACATTAATACTATATTTTATGAAAGTATCTGTTTATAATGTGTTGGGATTTAAACAGAGACAGAAACCTACTTTTGACACAAGTGTGAAGACTGCATAGCCACATAAGGGAGTATTAATATGCCACATGAGATGTGGTCTTACTAAATGATAGTTTGGGCCCCTTTCATCTGACTTTCTGATCATTCCTGTTTATTAGCCCTCCTGTCCGCCAGTCTTTTCTGTTATCATGATAGAATTGCATCATTATGAAAATTGAGTTCGTCAATTGTGCCTCCCTTTTAAATTACCAGACTGGTCTTTCTCCTCTTTTCTATTTAAGTTTACTGTTGGCAGCCCTCTTGTCCACCCACAAAGCCTCCTCTTGTTATCTGATTTGAAGTGTGGACATTGGTCTCCGAGGTTCTCAGTGGCCTCTGCTCAGGCTTAATTTGACCACCTCATGGTGCATGACACTAATGACTGCGTATTCTCACCATTCTTTCTTGGCTTTACCTAAAGGGAATGCTTCTGCCTTCCATATTTTGTTTGTTTGTTTGGGGGGCAGGGTATCTTCAGATCCTGGTGGCTTCTTAAAACAGACATTTTCCCCAGTTTTTCTGACTTTGGCTCTTTCTCTTACATTCTGGTGTGAATTATCTTCCATTCCCAGGGCTTTTCTTATCTCATCTCATGTGTGATCCCAGGTTGGATGTTGCTTCTGTGGCTGGATTTTTCATGCATTTGACACTTTTAAGTTGACATGGCCCCAGCTTTTCCACTTAGAGATGCTGTATTTGGATATAGAGTATTGGACTGGTGTTTGGAAGAGCTTGTTGAGAGCATGTGAGGAGGATTGCTTAGAGCAGTTCAGTGCTGCTAGAGGAGAGAATGGTTAGGACATATGAAGTGTGTGTGGGTGAGAGTGAGTGAGAACTTGGAGCACAGCGTGTTCATGGAAGTTAGTGTGGGGAGCAGACAGGCTNGGAAATGGAGGGAAGTGGGCTGAAAGGAAGAAGGAAATGGGAGGGACTTGGGATAGCCCCCTTTGTTCCACCTTGGTTGGCAGTAGTGGGGTTTGCTCAGGTAAGATGTTCTAAACCAAGAAAGTCCATATTGATGCAAAGGTGATAAGTTACATTTGGGGGCATGCTGGGCTTGGGGTGCCTCTGTAACAAGAGCATTGGGTCATTCTTCTTTGAGGAGGGAGGTTTAGCACTCATCTGATGTCCACACTGGCCAGGTGCTACTTGTGATTGTGTTATCCCATTCATCGGCTGTCCTCCTGTGCAGCTTCCAGAGAGATACTGAGTGATACCAGGCCCTGGGCAAGAAAGTTCAGCTGTCTGCCATGGCAAAGACTTTCATTCTGTGGTTCCTAATGGAAGTCCTGCTCCTTGTTCCAGCTTGCTCCAGATGATGCATGGCGGTGCCCACACTGCAAGCAGCTGCAACAGGGGAGCATCACACTAAGCCTGTGGACTCTGCCTGATGTGCTTATTATACACCTCAAGAGATTCCGCCAGGTGAGAAATCCTGTCACTGGGGAAAGCTAGCATGACCTTGTTTCTCTTGACTCCTGTTGGTGGCTTGTGTGGGTTCTTTGGTGATCCTGTTGGATTCACCCACTGATGGTGTCTGAATGTCTCCACACATGTTTGACTGACCCTATATATAGTCATGTTTTCTAAAGCAAAATTTGATTATCCTGTAATCCTTCAAGTCCTGAACATTGTAGTTCATGCACATGTTTTACTTTATTCTTGAGGATTTGCTTTAGACTTGTAAATGTTTTCCTTAAATTTTAGTGTGTTTACTTTAGAATTGAGAAGTCATCAGGTAGAATTCTATTTCTACCTGATGTAATAAACAGTATTGTCCTGTTTCAAGGAGCTGTTATATAGTTGGGGAGGTGAGTAATAAGTAGATACAAATATCTACTTTTTGTTGTACTGCTTTGTGAGTCACTTTTCCCAAAAAGTCTGTTTACCACTTGAGATGAAGAATGTCCTAGACAGCCTCACTGTAAGAGAATTTAATGAGAGGTGAGCTGTAGTGAGTCTTTGTGGCCTGAATTTAAGAGAGTTTGTGAGAAAAATGAGCAGCTGTTTGCTAGATGAGGAAAAGCAGGACTTCATGTGACAGGAAGCAGTTTATGCTGAGCCTGGGGCCTGAAGAGGCTGAAAGCAGGACAATGGGGTGACACACTCCAGAAGATGAGTGGTAAGAGCTAAGATGGGAGAGAAAGGCGGGGAGAGAGCAGTTGTTCAAGCCTAGCCTTGTAGGCAGAGTCAGATTTTAGTGAAGAGCTTTGAACAGAAGCAGCAGTTGCCAAAAGTGTGTTTTGAAATGACCTTTTCAGCTGTCAGGTGGTTTGCAGATGAGAAGTTGCAAGTATTGTGGGCATCATAGAGGCCGCTGCTGACTTAGCATAGAGTTATAGCAATAGGGATGTGAAGACTTAAGATGGAGCAAGGGTGACACACCTAGTCCCTGGGCCTGGGTTTTTCTAAGCACCAAGGTGAAACTTAGGGGACTACTCCAGATTCCCAAACCCTTCAAATTTCAGAGCTGGGCTTCTATGGTTATGAAACATGTCACTTGGCTTGGGCATCTAGCTTGGGCTCTGTGGGTAGGAAATTGACTGAAACTTCCAGTCCAGCCTTCTCTGTCTTCTTCCCCTAATGCTAACTGATTTCCTTCACTTTTCCTTCCAGAATCCCAGACTCAAAACAGCAGCATCATCTTTGACATGCCTTCTTGTCTGATCTAGGTAGCCACTTGTTGCAGATTGACTTGGCTTTTCCATGGAGTCCTTGTGTGTCTCCTCCTGCTTTCTGTCACCCTACCACTAAATGACTTTCTGTTATTGTTCAGGTGGTTGCAGTTGCAGTCTTTTAATTGATTTCTTAACCTCTATAACTCTGCCGTTCCTAACATGTTTTACACACTGCTCACAGTTCTTCACTCACAATTCTGGTGACATCACTTCCTTCCTGAAACCCTCAGTGCTTCCCTCTTCACCAATAAGGCCCCTGTTCTTCAGCCTGGCCCTCATTCAGAAGATTTTCTCCTATGAATGTATATTTTCCTTTAATAGATCCATCATAAATCATTGAGATTGTCACATCCATGTCTGATTAGTTTGTTAAATGTTCTTCTGGACATAGAAAACATGCAATAATATTCATTCAACAGATTTTTAGGTTTCAAGGATATTCCAAAGGATTTAATGGAAAATACAGATTATTCAAGATTGTTGGCTAAATAGTTAAGTTCAGCCAAGTGAATGTGCTTGTTGGAGAAGTTAAGGAGGAAAGGATCACTGTTTATTGAATGCCTCTCCTGTGCTAGGTATTGGGGTTTGCCCTTTACGTAGTTATACTCTATTTATCTTCAGGCACCTGACAGAAGTGTCAGAGTGAACCACCTGAAATTGTCACTTTTCTTCTAAATTTGCCCCCTTCCCCCCAAAACAAAAGCTTTGACAGATAAATAAATGAAAACCAGAGGTTCATTTTCCCCTACATGCTGGTCCTCATTGGTTCTACATTAGGTGGTATTAAAGCTTGTTCCTGTACACAGTTAATACTGTTAGTCTATTTCCCTATTAATGTGTCTTGGGAAACATCAGATAGGTGATTCAAAGTGATTTAACTGACAGGGCCCACATTTTATGCTAAACTGAACTTCCATCTGTTTGCATTAAAATGTCATCAGAACTTGTTTTTCTTCTTGCAACAGGAAGGAGACAGGCGTATGAAACTTCAGAACATGGTCAAGTTCCCCTTGACTGGCCTGGACATGACACCTCATGTGGTTAAGAGAAGCCAGAGCAGCTGGAGCTTGCCATCTCATTGGTCCCCATGGAGACGGCCCTATGGACTCGGGAGGGACCCTGAGGACTACATCTATGACCTGTATGCTGTGTGCAATCATCATGGCACCATGCAAGGGGGGCACTACACAGGTCTGCAGTGCGAGAGGCTGCGTGTCTGTGCTGACGCTTCCTTCAGGCTGTTTGCTTGTAGCTTTCGAACCTCCCTTTCTCTTCCAGTGTGCCTTTTGCCAGCTCTGAGAGCAGCTTCATCCACCAGATCTCTGTCCAAGATCAAATACATGAACCTTTTTCCTTCTGAGTTCATTCATCCAGTAGTGAGCAGACCTGATGGGAGAATGTTTGCACGAGACAGCTGAGGAGCCATTCTTGTTTACCCAGTGTGCCTTCCCATTATAGCTCTGTGATGCTTTTGAGGTTCTAGCATCTCCCTAACTTAGAAATGTTATGAGCCACTTTCATGATGTCTTTATTCTTTTAAGGGTAAATTTACTTTTGCATTATAAAAGCAACTCTGTTCAGCATAAGAAGTCTAGAGAGAGGTGGAAAGAATGCTATTTCGAAATGGGCTTATCAGGCACATCCAGATAAAATTTATTAACATCAAAAAATCATGGTTAAGATATACATAGTTACACTTAGCATTTTAGTCAGTATTAAGTGTCCAGTTTGTTGGCATTGAGAACACATTGTTGTATAGCCACAACACTATCCATTTCCAGAACTTTTTCATTTTCTCAAACAGAAACTCATTAAACAGTATTTTCCATGCTCCCCTTCCTCTAGCCTCTGACAGCCACCATACTCTGTCTTGATGAACTTATCACTCTAGGTGCCTCTTGTACATGAGACCAACACAGTATTACTAGTTCTTTGTAACTGCTTTATTTTATTGAGTGTAACGTCTTTAAGGGACATCCATAGTAATGCTTTGATACATTTGCTCTTTTATACTGATGTGACTACTGGTATGTTTCACTCATAAATATTAAACACTTTGTAGTTAGCTTGCAATAGACTTATCACATCATAGGTGACTAAATCCCACTGTATATCTTCTAGGAGTAGAAACAAGTAGGTAGAGATGTAGATAGAAATAAAATTTAAGGACACTGCCATGTGTGTCGTAAGTGATAGTGGAGGTGAATCCAGGGGAGGGGAGGAGAAGCTGCCTGAGATTGGCAACCTGTTTGTGCAATAGTATTGTATGGGCTTAGAGTGAGAGCCACATCTTTACTGTAGTCCAGTAAAGATGGTAATTGCTTAATGATACAGTAGCATCATAGCTTATGTGGTTATACCGATGTTCTAATGACAAATTGTCTAACATTGTGTTTTTAAGAACGTATTTCTGTTAAGTGACTTGACTAGTAACCATTCCCATTGTTAAACATATTGTTTTCTTTTTTAAACTTTTAATCTAATGTTGATGATTCTCCTTGTAGATTCTTTTCCTAGCAGTTAGCCACCAATTCCCCTGTGTATTGGCAAGGTAGTAGTGTCAGTTGGCCTTCCCAGCCTCACATGCTCTCTTCCAGTTCAGGAGGATAGGAAGATGACCAGCTATAATCACTCATTCCTGAAACTCTTTTAGTTTAACTCTGCTGGCAGCCGCTGTTTTTGAGAGGAACAACCCAGCCTCCTGGTGTGTTTATGACAGAACAGTTTGGCTTCTGCTTGTCTGAGAAGTATTTGTAAGGAGAAAAAGGGCTCCTAAGGTGCTTTCATGTCACAGAAGACATTAATAGCTTAAATATGTTTTACCTTGTACTTTTTAAAAACACTGTTTAGATGGCAATGCAATGTTTGTTGTTTTATTTATTTTTATAGCAGCCACTTGTGTGATGATTGTATTTCTAGTTGGATATTTGTTTTTCTAACATTACTAGTAATGTCTCTGTTCTTGGATGCTGAGTCATGAGATTATTCTTTACTCTTAGAATGGAAAGGGACTTAGATGTAATTGAAATCTACTAACTACTCGCTGTATTAACACCTTTGCCAGCATTTCTGATTGATGTTTACACTGTTTCAGCTTTGGTAAAGAAGTCATTTTGCAAAATAGGGACTTACTATATACTGCCTAGGCAAGGAATTGTTAGGGAAAATAGGACAGTACTAGATTTCAGAATATCATATTGTTCTTTATTTAGAACAGACTGGAAACTACTTGAAAACCTCAGAAGCAGTGTGACTTAGTAAAAGGAGCTTGGGTGTGATTATAGACCCATCTGAGAACTTGGCCAAATAACTTTACTTGGGCCCATGAAGCATAGTGATGAGCAGAAGTGAGTGTGTCTGCTCACTCCTATGTGAGCACCTTACCTAGGAGGTGCTCACATAGTCTATACAGTGGTTCTCAACCTTCCTAATGCTAAGTTCCTCATGTTGTGGTGATCCCCAACCATAAAATTATTTTTGTTGCTACTTCATTACTGTAATTTTGCTACTGTTATGAATTGTAATGTAAATATCTGTGTTTTCTGATGGTCTTAGGTGACTTCTGTAAAAAGGTCATTTGACACACAAAGGGGTCCCGACCCACAGGTTGAGAGCCACTGGTCTACATTGTTTCCTCTTTCCTGTTCTATGTGTGTGTTTGGGTTTGTGTTTGAAGGCCAGAGGACAACGTTGGGTGTTGTTCCTCAGCCTTTGTATACCTTGTTTTGAGACAGTCTCTTACTGGCCTGAAGCTTGCCAATTTAGGCTGGGCTGTCCATTGAGAATCAGGTATCTGCCTGACTCTGTCTCCCCAGCAATAGGATTACCACCATGTGCCATGCAGAGCCATCTCCTGAGCTCCCCTCCTTTCCTGTTCTTAAGGCAAACCATTGCTTAGCTCATCTCTAAATGTTTACAGTTACAGTTTAGAGAAAACAACCCTCGGCATTACGTGGTTTTTTTTTTTAAATTACATTTATTTATTTGTGTTTGGGGATGGCAATGCATGTAGATGTCAGAGGACAACATGTGTAAGGGAGTTGGTTCTGTCTTTCCGTGATGTGGGGCCTAGGGATCAAATAGGCTGTAAGTACCTTTACCTGCTGAGCCACCTCACAGCATTTTTTTAGCTGACGATACTCTGTTTTTAAGTTTTCACTGGAATGTCTTTGATGCATTCTTGCTGTAATTGCACGTGTATATGGCTAACTTGTGCAAGGATTCTAGAACAGAGCCTCTCAAACTATCTGTGATAAAGGCCTTGATATTTTCTATTTTAGCATTTCCAACCCTTCATAAGCCAATTTTGTAAAAATACAATACAAATGTTACAACAGTATCATATTACTAGATGTTTTTGAATGCTTATCTTTGTTTTGGTGCCTCCTTTTGTGGACAAATGCCAGTTTCTGAGCCATAGCTTGAGTAGCACTAGCCTAGAAAACACTTTGGAAGGCGGTGTTAGGGAGAAAAGCAAGTAGAATTTTAAATAAATAGTTTGCATAGTAGTAAGTTACTATGTGGCCTTTCCATGCCACAGTCGAGAACAGACCATTCTGAAAGGAAACAGACTGAACAAGGTTATTCTGTCTCTTGGTGGGCGTGTCTCCTGTGCAGTTCTGCTCCTACTCACCTCTCCAGAATAGCAGCCTCCTCCCCACATGGGCCATTTGTGCATTAGCCTGGCCTGACACCGTTGGCCCAGCCAGTGCTGTTGCTATGACTCCATTTGTTGTGTGTATCTCCATTTCACTCTCTGGTGTGGTAGCTGCACCTGATCTCCCTCCCACATTCAGAGGCTTTGCTTCTCTTTTGGGACCTGTCTAGCTAGGAACAGTTCCTCACCTGGGTCCCTTTCATCTCTGTGGTTCCACACTTGAAAAGTGAAGTGGCCTGATGAGGGTGTCACTCGTGATGCCTGTCAGGATTGTATGTGCCCTGTCCTTGAAGGCCATCCTAAGTCTGTGTCAGCATTTACTGAATATTCCAGCACTCATCTGTGTTCAGTAAATGGATATTTTGAGAAGTGTGATAATTGGCTTTTCTGGATAAGGTTTATAAGATCCCTTGATCCATTCTGGATAAGGTTTATAAGATCCCTTGATCCATTCTGGATAAGGTTTATAAGATTCCTTGATCCAACCTTGGCCTCGTGACCTCAAGGTTTTGGCATAAGTAGGTGCTTGTGATTGAACTCAGGTTCTTGGGCACACTAAGCACATATTCTAATACTGAGCTGCACTCCCAGTCCCAGACTCTTATGTTTTTATTGGCTCTTGCTGGTTCTTATATTTTGTTTTTCTTGATAGTACTTAAATCTTCTTTATTTCTATCTCAGGCTTAGAGTTGAAACTAGGGAGAAGGCTCCATATATGTATTCTTGAGTTCTGTGTTCTTAGGTTTGCAGGGAACTTTGCAGGTTTGTATCATTTAGGCTTCCCCTGAAGGAAAAGGGTGGGGTACAGTAGGGCTTTAAGCACAAGCCAAAGGATTAGATAAACCCAAAATGCCATATACTCGTCCTCTACCAGCTGCACAACTATGTGCTAGGCAGTCTTTGTGTGTAGGATAATATGAGTGTATTTGTGGAGTGTGTGTGAGGAGGCCAGGGTCCTCCTCAGGTGCACCTGTTTTGTGTTTTGGTTTTTTGTTGCTTTTTTTTGTTTATTTGTTTGTTTGTTGTTTTTAAAGACAGGGTTTCTGGGGCTTGGAACTTGCTGATTTGACTAGGCTGGGTGATGGGGATTGAACTCAGGCCCTCATCCTTGCCTGGTAAGCATTTTACCAGCTAAGCTATGTCCCCAGCCCCATAAGGAGTCTTTCTGAGCCTGTGTAAATTTGTAGTAATAATAAATCTTGGGATTAAATGAGATGTTAGATTATGGTAAGTCTTAAACATTAGTTTGTGGCTGTTCATATTTTATGTCATTAGTAAATGCAAAAATCAAAGTTCTTTACCCTGCCTTTTGACAATGAGACTGGATATTCTGTGTTGTAGAATGCTTCTTATACATTGTGGACATGCCCGGCCTCCACCCCCAACCCACAGTTGTGACAATCAAAGTGTTTCCATTTATTGCAAAGTGTTTCTAGCAGGACAAAATTGTCCCTGATTGAGACCTACTTATACTTAGAAGTATAATGAGTTTTCTGAGATGAAATAGTTATGCAATTGGAATACCTAGGAATTTCTCGAAACATTCTGCCTAGGTATGATATGAAATTTGGATTTGTTTTTTTCTTTAATCTCTTTCTGTTACTATGGGCAGTTTAAAATGCTATTGAATTATTTATATACATGAAATATAAAGGGTATATATAAATATAAAGTATGTGGGTAGAATGCCTGGTGTAGCCTTGCTGGTACTGACGGTGGGCTCTTTTTGGCAGCGTACTGTAAGAACTCCGTGGACGGTCTCTGGTATTGCTTCGATGACAGCGACGTGCAGCAGCTGTCAGAAGATGAGGTGTGCACACAGACAGCTTACATACTTTTCTACCAGAGGCGGACAGCCATCCCATCGTGGTCGGCCAATAGCTCAGTGGCAGGTAACCTGGTTCTTGGGTGTTTTTTTCCCAGAGCAGGAGGTTGTAATTCTTGATCTAGAGGATGTCTCAGAAGGCTTCATTATTGAAAGTTTGATGAGATTAATTTTCACACTTCCACTTAATCTGGGAACTAATATGATTTCAGCCAAGGAAGTTCGGGTGGATGCTGAACTATCATGGACCAGCAGAGTTCACATAGAGGTGGGGGAGAACCTGCCTGGCCAAACCACTCATAATTTACTTGTTGGTTAAGTGCCTGGAGGAATAATGTTAGCAGCCTGAGGTGCTGTTCTGACATCTGGGTTATCTTGGAACATGTCNCATCTGATAACACCTGCCCAGTGGGGTTGCTGATTGCTTACCATTGGTGAAGGTATGTGAAAGCATTCTGTAAACAGGAAAGGTCCATTAGAATGAAAGAAAGAGTTCTTTTTTTTTTCCCATAAGATTGTTGTGTTAGGGGAAAGATTGACTGTTGTTAA
>LZPO01118990.1:0-11897 GCA_001675575.1 Neotoma lepida | reverse complement strand
AATCAAGTTTAGCAGCTAGAGAAAAATTGATCAGTATTTTTATTTCATAATCATCATCTCTCAGCATGCCAAATAAATACACGCTAAAAAAATGGCAAACATGTTTATGGTCATTTCAGATATTGCTTGACAGGCTGTACTAACCCTGAGTCAAAAGTCATTCACCATTTAAAAATATAAAGCTCAAGCAAGCAATTAAAATGACAATCTTTTAAGTGATGCATTCTAACACAGTATGGTCCAAAAGTACAGAATTTGATACTTACACATTGAAGAAGGACACTAAGAAAATATTGACAATTTCTTTCCATAATTAAACCATTACAATTCTGTAAAAACAGGAAGCTTTGNANGGACACACAGTAGTAGTCTGAAATCTGGGAGAAGGGTTTCAGACAGTGTTTGTTGACTTGACACAATGCCACATGCACGTGTGTGTTCAGAACTAAGGTGCATTGAAGTCAGGATGCAACACAAGGAGCTTTGAAGACAGTGTGCAACACGAGCAATTGCCATGAGTAATTCTCTCAAATTCATTACTTGTATGGTTTAAAATACAGTTTTAGTCATTGCATACCTGGAATCATTTTACTATTGCCATGTTTTTATTGTTATACCAATATTCAATAACTCCATATGGGGTCACAACTCACAGCTTAAGAAGTCGAGGTCCAGTCTGCTCTTCTTGTATCCCTGCTTGAGCCAAGCTATTCAAATTAATGAAAGTGGAGATATATGACTTTTTTCATCTTAGCGATGCAGAGAGTAATGGGGTTATTTAATTGTTCTTGACTAGGACATGCCACACTACTTCTTTAATCTACATCTATACTTGGTTTACAGAAGATGAGTCACACTGTAGGTGTCTAGTATGTCTGGGGCACCATTCTATGGTTTCATCTTCTGATAGTGGATTTTTTTGTTTTGTTTGTTTTGTGGTGCTGGGATCTAATGCATGCACTCTACCTCTGACCTACAAAGGAATCCTTTATTAAGCAGTTTTTCCTATTGTTGTTACTTGGATTTTTAAAGTTATTTTAAAGTTATATATATCATATGTATGATATATATTTCATATTCATATTATTCATTATTGTATAAATTTCATTTAATTCATTTTGAGTACCTTCACCCTCTTTTCTCTCTCTTCTACTCTTGTCAAACCCCCATTCCCTCTCAAGAAGTCTTTTCCACATTCATATCTTTTTGCTATGGGTTATGACCCACTATATTTAACAAAGGCCAACTATGTGACCATAGCATTGGAATTATCCATTGCATCCTGGAAGTCTCACTACTGGCTATACAACTAAAGGTAATGACCCCTCTGTTCCCAGAATCCATCAGTAGCCAATATTGCAGCAGGGAAGAGTAGAACCCAGCAGTCACTTCCCTCATCCATGACTGACCAGTAACGGGGCCAGTCTTGTGCAGGCCCACTTTGGGCAACAATAATTATTGTGTATTTGTGATTGCAATGCCTGTGTCATGGCCAGAAAATGACATTTTGCTGCTCTTCTACCCTCCTTTTAGCTAGTAATCTTTCTGCTTCTTCCTTATCTGCACTGTCCCCTGACCCTTAGAAGGGTTGGTATAACTGTCTTATTTAGGACTGAGCACTCACCATCATTTATTTTCAGTATCTTAACTCTCTAGATTTACCACCATTCACTGCTAAGAGAAGCTTTGCTAATTAAGACTCAGAGTAGTAGCATTTTTCGATGTGTGTAAACATAGAGATTTAGAAGGCAGATTGACATTATGTCAATTTCGCTAAACAACAGCAGTAAGAAATCCCCTGGGATCTATAATCTCCCCAGCCATATATTTTTTAACTAGGTTTATCATTACCAGGTATGCATTCCCTCCCATGGAAAGGGCTTCAAATTCAATGAAAAGGTAGTTCTTTACCCCTGTAACCATTGTACAACTATCACACAAATGGGCATACCTTGCTTGGCAGGTTAGTATTGTTTATAGCGTTCACCATAGCTGAGTCAGTCCATAAATCCCCCTCACCCCAATCCATACCATGCTTAATATTGTCTGGCATCATGAAAGTCAACCAAGAGGGAGGAAGCTTCCAGCTCAGTTCCAACTTTACTGAAGGTTTTTAATGTCGCTGTCATGGAACTTTCATCCTGGGTCCAAGCAATTGATTATTTGAAGTTGACATGGGAATTTATACTAATTCTTACAATTAATACTGCAAGGTTAAGTTTCACCTTCTTTTAGAAACTGAAGTTTTTTTTTTAATTCTTGATTCCATTGTGCTATAAATTTAATATCTATTCCAATTTCAATTCATGTATTATACTTTATGCAATGAAATCCATCCTTTGCCAAAAATTCATCATTCTAATACTATTCTTTAAAAAAATACTTTTATTTCTTTTTATTATATACTAATATTTTTATTTGGATCAATAATAGATAGATAGATAGATAGATAGATAGATAGATAGATAGATAGATAGATAGATTATGGTTATTATAGTCATCTTGACAGGACCTAGAATTACCCAGGAGACACCTTCTGGAATTCCTTTAAGAGATTACCTTTAGCTGGAAAGGTATACTCTGATTGAGGGCATCAATATTCCATGGGTTGGACTCCTGGACTGAATACAAAGAAGACAAGGAATTGAGTGTGAGCAGTCAGCATGTTCTGTTTTCTGGCTGGACACAACGTGACCAGCCACCTCCTGTTTCTGCTGCCATATCACTCTAGCTGTGGTAACTCTATCACCTGGACTGTAAGTCAAAATAAACCTTTCCTTCCACAAGTTTCTTCTTGTTGGCTATTTTGTTGCAGCAACACGACACGTTACTATATAGTATATGAGAGAGTTACTTTAAGAAGCTGGCTTATATGATGATGGTCGCAAGTTCAAAATCTGTTGGAAAGGTTAACAGGCTGGAGACCCAGAGAAGTCTTCATGTTTCATTCAAATCTGAAGGCTGACTACCGGAAGCGTTCCTTCTTGCTCAGAAAAAGACAATGTTTCTTCCACTAAAATCTTCAACTCATTAGCTAAAGGCACATTGTGAAGGTCAGTCTGCCTCATTTAAATAAACCAATTGGAATATTAATCCCATAGTAAAATTACTCCCTAATAGAAACATCCAGAATAATATTAGGCTAAATATACTGTCAAGTAGACATAAAAGTGACCACTTCATTTACTTCTATGGGCCTCAGTAGGAAGGAGATAAATACCCTCAGGTCTTAGTTGCTATTCAGAACTCTGAGTCTTGAGGATCACTTTCAATAATGCTCCCACACTGTTTTGATGAATGTATCCCAGAGTGGTTGGCAAAGCTCATGAAGCCTGTATCTTGATCCATTTTTACTTATTCAGGTACAGGTACAATGTCATTATCTGAAAGTATTAAAAATTTGATACATAAGTCTGAAAGGAGATGAGATGGATGAATGAAGACATGGGTTTTATGAGTCTCGATAAAGTATTTAACGTTTTGACAATCTGAACTCTCATATTACTTCCAGAGAACATGAGTAGTCTTTTCAGTGGCTTTTGAATATAGGTAGTCAGGTCATTAAGATGTAATTAATGACAATACCATCATACCATCTTTGAGACCTGAAGTGGTGCAGCATAATGTGAAAGCCTTTGTCAATATTGTTTTTGAGAGGTTGAGGCATCCTTGTAAAAAGTTCACCAAAGTAGGTAGGAAAATCTGTAAGAATATACTTTGCAGGAAAAGTTGCGAACACCAGAAAGCAACACTTTAAAATGCATAAATTATGGATGTACAAGAACAGGAGAGTTCTATGAACTGCCAGGGAACTCTTCCTTCCAGACTTGCCATTTGGGGCAGCCCTGCCACTAAGATGCAGATTTTGTAAGAATCCTACTGCAAAACTATCACTCTTGAGACTAACCCAGATACACAAACAAAATGCAAAGGCCAAGATCCAAAATAAAAGATGACCTCTTCCTGACTAACAAAGGCTGGTCCTTGCTGGCATGCCACGGGAAGATGGATGTGCTTTGCCTGGTTACAACATTCTAAAGAAATCTTTATGATATTATATAAGAGAAAGAAGCTTGAGCTGGCTCTGGGAATGCTACAGAGTGAGCNAGAAAGAAAAAGAAGTTGCCTTTGGTGGGACAATTTTAGCTCTGGTTTGGCTCTCTGCTGTGAACGCTGGGGAAAACTGACTCTATTGATCAAATATATTTATCTTTCTTTGTGTAGTCTCCAATAAAATAATATCTGAATATCTGTTCCCCTTTAATATATTTCCACTGATTCTATCTGTCTTAGTCATTGTTCCATTGCTGTGAAGAGACACCATGACCCCAGCAACTCTTATAAAGGAAACCACTTAATTGGGGCTGGCTTACAGCTTCAGATGTTTAGTCCAGCTGGCTTACAGCTTCAGATGTTTAGTCCATTATCATCATGAAGAGGAGCATGGAAGTACGCAGGCAGACATAGTATTGGACAAGTAGCTGAAAGTTCTAAATCCAGATCTTCAGAAAACAGGAAGAGAGAGACATTGGGACTGGCATGGGTTTTTGCAATCCCAAAGCACCTCCCCCCTCCCCCACAGTGACACACTTCCTCCAACAAGGCCACATCCCTTAAACCCTCTCAAGTAGTGCCACTCCCTGAAGACCAAGCACTCAAATCTATAACCCTATAGGGGCCATTCTCATTCAAACTGNGACACTATCTTAAAATAGATTTTATTTTTCAGAGTAGTTTTAGAGTTAGTTTTTAGAGTAGTTTATGTGGACATAAAATACAGAGGGTTCCCTTGATGATACTGCACCCCGGGTAGTCTCCCTGCCATCAGATTTTTTTTAATGTAAAATTGTCATTCTCTCAGGAGTGCTTGAGTGGCAGTGGGGGCCCTAAGAAACTGTTGTCACCCACATCTTTTCTCTGCTAGGTAAGTTTTCTATTGATTCTAAGCTGCTCAGATTTATTTTCTCAGGCCTTTGAGATACATTGGAGTAACTGGGTAAAGGAAATGCCTTTGACTTCACTGCCATTGGCTTCTCCCTACTTCAGTATGATGACAGCTAGGTGCTAAGGCACTAATTATGCAGCAGTGGGTACTTTGCTTCTCCCCAAACAATGGACCAAGATGTCCTAATTATCCCACTACAAGAGTTAATGGCCACCGTGATTCCATCCTTCCTTCCATGGCAATGAGAATTTCCATTATAGTATGCCTTAATTTTGATTTGGTGGTTGACTATTTTCTTCTGGCATCCATTTATTCTCATAACTTCTTTGCATTGCCAATATCTCCCATGATTCTTCAGCACCATGTTTTCTGGTCTTTTTTCTCTAATCAGTAGAGACTGTTTTTGTTTGTTTGTTTGTTTTAGGATGCACATGCCTATTGACAGCATAATCAATGCAGTCATCATCAATAGATGACCCACTCATCTGTAGGACCACTCTTCTATTTGGCAGGATCACTTGTTCTTGGATTGTGTAAACCACTGATGATGTGGTTACTGTTACTAATTACCATCATGGTTTACACACATTTGGCCTGATGCTGTTTACAGGGTGTTTATTCTGTGCAGACATTATAAAAAGCACCCAAAATAGGTCATCTCATTTAACTCCTTGAATCAACCTTGACTTGCAGGTATTGTCCACTTTTATGAAGCAGCTGATAACAGAAATTCAGTAAAAAGCCAGTTATTTGAGCAACATTACGAGAAAATNTCCAATAGGAACAAATGCAAAACTTCCTTTCATATCCTTCTAATGCTGATTAGACAGTGTCTTTCATCACTTGCCATACGTTATTTTAAATGGGACTACACTGGCACATGTCATGAAAGGAATATCCATTTCTTTAGTTGACATTCACTTGTTTCAATGGACTCTTGGTGTCCACCCCNCAGGCCAGATTTCAGAACTCTACAGTGAAATAGTAGATTCTGTATTAAATCATTCTCTGTTGAACAGCCAAAACCCACTTTCTTTCTATTGTAGGGGGACGTCTGCATTCAGACAAAAGTTTCAGAGAGCCCATGTTGCTTTAAAATGGTTAGAAGAGAGTTGACTTTAGATTTCTGTCCTCTCTTCTACATGGTTTGTTCTCCACAGCTACCGGTGGGGTTTGACTTGTCTCTGTTGTATATGGGTCAGTGTGCAGACTCTCAGGATGGGTTACCCTGTCTTCTCACTTCATCATTACCTTTGAAACTTGGACAGTCTCTTCACTACCTGTCGGTCTTAGTTTATTCCTGTGGAAAGTGAGAATCACAATGGAATTTTACCTCATAATAAGTAAATGCTTAAATTCCATTAGGTTCAGCATCTAGGTAAGAGTATGTGCCCCAGAGTTGAACCAATTTAGCTAACAATATGGACAGATCTGCCTGACCATGGTTTACACGTCTATGGAAATGGCTTATTAAGTATTCATATAACTGAAGAGAGGAGAAAGTGATAACTTGAGCAAGGAAAATGACATAAAAGACTTGTCTAAAACTGAGCATCTATTACTATTGTTATTCTTTCCACAAAGCCTTCCCTCCTATATCCACCTGCCAGGGATGACCTCCCCTGTAGACATGTAGAATATATACTTTATTATTTAAGCAAATAGAAATGTATGTCTCAACTGTTACTTGCACATTTCCTCCTTTTTATGTCTCTCAATGAGAGTTCCAATCAACATTGCCATCTACAAAAACTTCCNCACCTGTATCTCCATTTGAAAATGATTCACTAAGTTTGATTATAGGGCTTATATGCTANATAAATATGGCTGCTCAGGGNGACCAACAAGTTATTCTCATTCATCCGTTCAACACACACATTGAGAGCCAGCTGTATGCCACTACTGCCTTAGGGTATGGAGCTATCGTAGCAAACAGCAGGCGTGCGTGGGTTTATGCATTTGACTCTGTCAGTTTGGGGTTGAGAAATGTGCTGGTAAGATAGGACAGTGACATGAGAGAAATGGAAAACAATTTGGCATTGAGTTGCTAAGCTGGATCACTGGGAGGTTGAGATGTTAATTATTTTAGATGGAGGCCTCGGGCGTTCTTCCTTCAGTCATATTCCTTTGAGAAGCCTAAGTTGTTGCTTTTCTGTGTCATAACTGCAATCTGCCCTTGGTCCCACCCGTCTCCTTTGTCCACCCTTCATGCCTGTGGCATCTTTTGGAACTTTTACTGTCTCTTNGATGTTTACTTAAATTGTGTCTCTCCTTTAATATTTATCCCCTATTTTCATGGGGAAATGGAGAAAAAGAAGTTTAGCCATTCTTAAGATTGGTAATTATTGATTAGAGGTAACGTGTTAACGATAAGGAAGGCCGTGCTAAGTAAATCCACTGTTTATATTTCTATGATAGTCATCTGTATAGTATATGAAGGCTAATTATCCCCAAATTGCCAAAAACTATACACTACTACCTGCAAATCATTTATATTCTCTGAGCACTGTTTTTTCGGGAATGAGTGTGAAGAGGAGAGATTTCAAAGTAATGAGAGCTCCATCCAAAGCAGATACAGAAGCTGCTGGCGAGTCAGGGATTAAAGAAGGCTTTACTGCTGCTTGCAGTTATAAGAAGCCAGGATCAGTGAAAAGCCCATAGAGAGATGCTCTGTTTTTCCTTCACAGCATTTTGGGGTCGACGTGCTCCGAGGCTATGGTTTTATCATATTCAGATGTATTATCTCATCCTCTGATTTTATCCTATTNTTTACTGCATCTATCAGCTCCTGTGTCTCTAGTTATTTTTCATGTATTTCTTTTCATTTGGGGACTCTGGGATCATATAGTCAAAGACCCATTTAACATGTTGTGGGAGAGTCTATGGTACTGAACGCCATCCCTGTTGGGAACTCTGGGATGGTTAATGAAAGNAGGAAGAAACTAGATCAACCTTAACATCTAATTCAGATTTAGTNATCCCTGAACTTCCTTTTGACATGTTAAACAAGGCCTTTCCTTTTTTCCTGACCTCTTTCTGCTCCTCACAAGCTTAGACAGCACCTATGAAAGTCCCGAAGCAGAACACAACTGGTTGTATCTCAATTACACACTTAGTTTTTTGTTTGTCTTTACTATCTTTTTGAGATAGTGCCTCTGACTAGTCTAGGCTAGCGCAGAACCCAGCCTGGAAGTCATTCAATAGCCCAGAGTGGTCTTGAACCCTCAGCAATCTTGCTGCCTCAGCCTCTCGAGAGCTAGCAATTACAAGTGTGAGCCACCATGCCCAGTACTTCTCTTAATACTTCTTAGCTGAAGATGGTTGCATGCCTAAACATTAGCCTCACACAGCTAAAAGTGTCTGTAATGTATATTATAAAATTGTATATTATATAATTTTAGAAGTGTTTTATAGAACTCACAGAAATCACAGAGAAATTCATAAAGCCAAGCACCGTACTTTTAAAACAAAAGTAAGACAGAAAGGTGAGTAATATATGTCAAATATCNAACAGGGAAGTCTAGCATGTTGCCAGCTACAGATATTTTCAGAGCATTTACTTGTCCATTTAGAGTATTGAAAATTTCTAGAATAAACTTAGGATCTTAGGGTGAGTAGTCTTGACAAATATTGAAATTCTTTTCTGTCCTGTAGTTGACTTTGCAGAGGTAGAACTGGGGATATTCTGTGTATAAAATCCTAGTTGGTTTCTCTCTCTCTCTCTCTCTCTCTCTCTCTCTCTCTCTCTCTCTCTCTCTCTCTCTCTCTCTTCAAGGTGCTTTTCTGTGTAGCCCTGGCTGTCTTGGAACTCTGTAAACCAGGCTGGCCTTGAACTCACAGAGATTCACCTGCCTCTGCTCCCATGTGCTGTGACTAAAGGCGTGTGCCACCACTGCCTGTTACTAGTTGGTTTTAAGAGTAGGATCATGAAGGATCACATTTACCCAGTGAAAGAATTTATTTGCAGCCTCATCTGACTCATCTGACTGATGGTGATAACATCTGACAGATGCTTGAATCTTAAGTTAATTGTGTGGCTAAGATTTGCNTATTGTTATATTATGGCAATAATAATAAAACTTCATTTTTAATATTTAAATACAGAAGTTTTACAAGTAAAAACTGAAATGACACTCTAAATTATCTACAAGGCACACTGTGCCTGCAGTGTGGCTCCTTCTGCTACTCATAATGTCCAGTGGAGCACACAGAGGACCTCAGGATTCTGTGAACAACAGTTATACCACTGTCAAAACAGGATACATAGGCCAGGAGTCAGGAGGCCACACTCTGAAGCCAACCAAATGCATTCAGAGTTTAAGCCTAGCCTAGAGAGTTGTCTCANGAACTTGGCAAAAATTCAACTTTTCATATTTCACTTTTCTTAATTCTAAAATAAAGAAATAATATCAATGTCAAAGATGATAATAATTAAATGAGATATATCAGGGATTCCTAGTCACTTTTTTGTACAATAGAATCTNTTGATAGAATTAAAANTAACATCTAGGAAAATAAAGAGACTCAATTATATTAAATGAAGTTATCAAGATATTAAATGTCATATGACAGTAATATATGTGATTTACATATCAAACACAAAGGATCTGATGATATGCATAATTTCAAAGTACTATGAGATAAACAAGTTTTACAAAAGAGCTATTATAAGAATAAAATGTGACAAAAACAATTTGTGTTTTTTATTAAAGTAAACATAAATTTTTATTGAAAGAAATGATGAGTTAGGGTTACAATTCAAGCTGCTTTTCTTTTTTCAATCTTTCATTTTATTGTTTTATGTGCAAAGTGTTTGCCTGCATGTGTGTCTGTGCACCATGTCTTTTCCTGGTTCCCAGCGAGGCCAGTGGGCACTGGATTCCCTGGAACTGTATTAGACAGTTGTGACCTGCCCTGTGCATCTGTCTCTTATACACATCTAGATGTGTATAAGAGACAGGTATTATACAGTTGTGACCTGCCCTGTGCATATTAGGAGTCAAACCCAGGTCCTGTGGAAGAAGGTCAGTGCTCTTCACCTCTGAGCAATCTCCAGCCCCAGGGCAACTTTTCTTGCTGTGATCAAATACTTGACAAGAAGCAATTTACCCAAGAAAGGGANTTTTGTGGCTCACAGTAAGGAAAATAGCCCATCACGGTGAAGAATATAGGGTTATAGGTTTATGAGATATTGGGTTACATTGAGTCTGTAGTCAGAAAGCAGAAAGTGGACTGGAAGCGGGTCTGGGGTATTCCATCTCAGGGACCCACGTCTTTCTCTGCAGCTCTAGCTCTAAAATGTCTACAACNTTCCCAAATAATTCTACCAGGTGGAGACCAAGTATTCAAACACGTGCACCTATGGGGTCATTTCACATGTGCAAGGCCCTACCATGTGCAAGGCCCTAGATTTGATCCTAAGTACTAGAGAGGAGTCAAAGTCACATTTCAGTGAAAGGTGTGTTAAAATAAACTTTAAATGTGTTTAACTTGTACTGTGTTCTGAATAAAAGAATTGTCATTTCAGAGAATTTCACAGAGTTATTTTTTAATATCCTAATTAATTATTGGCAGTATCACTATTGTCATCATTTCAGAAAGTAAAGCAATACACTTATAATTATTAATTTAGTGATAGCATTTTAATGTTCTTAAAAAATGGGCCAGTGAAGTGGCTCAGGGTGTAAAGGTGCTTGTCACCAAGGCTGGAAACCTGAGGTGTATTCTGGGAACCATATATGGAAGGAGAGAATTGACTCCTGAAAATTGTCCTCTGACCTCCACATGTATGGGGTGTGCCATCCCCTCTTCCTACACAAAAGAAATAAAAATATTTTAGAAGTTATTTAAAATATTAAGAAGATAAATTTCCAATGATCATGTGCCAATGACCCCTGGTGGCATCTCATCAACAATTTATATAACAATATACATTGTTTTAATGTTTGATAGTCCTAAATGGTAGAGGCTCACTTCAACACAGGTCCTAAGTGTGCTAGTCTCAGGAAANAGTTTTGAAGGGCAGTGTCTACTATGCCTGGAGTTTTGGCTATTGTCCTTGCAGTCATAAAGCAACAGAAGTCAGCTTTATTCTTGATGTTTCTAAGCACACACACACATACACACACACANANANAAATTTACTAAAATGTGGAGGCATTTCTTTGATTAAAATTGTGCAAGAATGTCTTGTGAAAAGTAAATAAAAGAGTTAGAACTAGAGCAGTTCGATGACTTGTTATTCCCAAACTCTTCATCTGTGTCATGTGCCGCCCCTTCTTCCACTGTAATCCCAGTCTGCTTTTGTTTCTATCTCATTGCTCAGCCCTGCAGTTTGTCACATTGATTTNTCAATTCCTCTGGAAGTTTCTTCAAAATTAGCTCAACATCGAGTTTGAAAACATCCCGAAATCTCTTCTCACCAACTTAAAACTCAAATATCNNTTCATGGACATTGCTCCTGTGGGCGAGCCCTGTCATTCTCCAAACTTTTATTTGCATGCTGCAGCGTGTATCTCAATAGATTTCATAATTGACTTCACTAGCATCTATACCAAGAACCAGAATACTGTCCTGAGTTCCTCCCCTATTCTCCTCCAATACTACCTGCTCTCAGTAAGAGTAATAGTACCTGGTGATGTAATACTAATTAGTAATACTAATAGGTGATGCTTGTGTGATACATCCACACTGGGCCGGAGACATGGCTTAGTCAACAAAGTACTGCACACGCATGAGGATTTGTTTAGATACTAGCTAAGCAAGGTGATGAGTACCTCATCTAACTTCTGGGAAGTCAGAAAGAGGATGATCCCTAGAGTTCACTGGCCAACGAGCCTAGCCAAATTGGTGAGTTCCAGGTTCAGTGAGAAACCCTATCTCAAAAAAATGTGATAAGAGACTGAGGAAAATACCTGATGTCAATTTATGGCCTCCACACACATGTACATGC
>LZPO01118987.1:1137-11933 GCA_001675575.1 Neotoma lepida | reverse complement strand
TATCAGGTATGTGTGTCCACATGTGTGTGTACAGCTTGCACAAAGGCCAGTGGAGGACATCACATGTCCAGCGTTATCACTTTTCTCCTTATTCTCTTGAGACAGGATCTCTCTGGACCTAGAGCTAGGCTGACAGCCATCCTGCCCCCCTGACACACACACACACATACACATGACACACACACACACACACACACACACACCACTGGAGTTGTAAGTGCATTTGAACACATACCTGACTTATACGTGGGAGCCGGGGATTTGAAATCATCTTCATGCTTGCACACCAAGTGCTCTTATGTGCTGAACTGTCTCCCTACATCGGTTTTTGTGTTACATCAGTAAAGCATTTCACAGTGGCTACTTCTAGAGACCTCAATGTATAGTGACTTACTAACCGAATCAATAAATAAAACACTCCACCTTCTGAATGGCTAATCAGCTAATAGATCCTGACTACCAATTGATGGGATTTGGCTAAAATCACGGGTATTCCTAAATGAGGTCCCATAAGAACCTGGAGCCCCCTATATACAACAGTAGCCAGCCTGTGATAAGTCACCAAGGGCCTGAAAACTCTAAAGCAAGTTTTTCATCTCCCANTGTTGTTCAGTGACTAAATTACCTTGATAGAAATGTGCTGCTCAAATTCACAAGATTGTCAGAACCACGAGTTGGGAAGAAATTGTGAGAACTTCTATATGAAATAATCTTGGGGTGTGGGGTACCTGGCTGTAAGAGCCAGGAAGCATCTCCTTTGAGAGACTAAGCTCAGCGCTCCATTGGTGCAAGCAAGGAGGCTGAAGAGCAGTGTCGGAAAAGGTCTTCTCATCTGGGGTAGACTATTACAGAGCCCAGGAATAGCAGGCATGAGCGAGAAGGGAAGTGTCAGGTCGGATTGGAGCANAAGGCATACAAGTACTGCTTAAGACAGAGGCTGAGCCTGGACAGGAGCCTGTCTGAATCCATCTCTGATCCCCAGATGGGATACATACTGGCCTTGTATGGGGAATACACAGAAATCAAGAAGCATGCTCATTCAGAAGGTAGGAAAATTTGACTCAGTGCTGGCGAACATTCAGTTGTCGGAAGTCTGGAAGCTGACTTAGAAAAAATAATACAGCCACAGAATGTACAAATCGCTGACTTTAACACAACTTACTGAGGCAGATTCTAGAAAATTCTCTGTGGCAAGATATGTATGTGATGAATGTTGAGTTTTTGCCCATTTCATTGAGGTATTGTTTTCTAAAAATGTTAGTAACTCTGGTCATGGGGACAACATTGAACTTTATTTTCACTGTGATTTTTTTGGTGTTTATTTCTCATAAATGTCAAAAATATAAATAGAAGTCTATAAAATGATGACTACTTAGTTATTAAATTATTAAATTTATAGTTATTAGTGTATTATGTTCAACTTGTCATTCCTACAAAATGTCTAATGCAAGCAACCAAAGAAGTGTTTATTTTGATTTAGGGTTCCGGGTACAGCACGTCATGGTGGGGAATCATAGCTATGGAGGATTGAGAAGCTGGACACAGCAGAGAGATGGACACTGGTGCTCAGCTCATTCAGTCTGGACCCCCAGCCTGTGAAATGGTGCTGACCATAGCTACTGTGTGTCTCCCGTTAATTTAGATAACTCCTCACAGGCATGCCCAGAGGCATGTCTCCCCAGTGATTTTGGATTTTGTCAAGGTGACAATATTAACTTTCACAGTGAGTTAGTCTTTAAAATTCATTACATATTNTAATATTTTANACAAGGTTTATTTTTAGTCATTTAGAAAGCTAAATTTATCAACATTTTTTTAATTTCCTCTATTTTCTTATAAAGCAGAGGAAAGACACTACAAATTAAGTTAAATCTGGCATATGCTGCTAGCTACAGAAAATGAGATAAACTCAGTATATATCAAGTCTGAGATTTTAGGAAATAGTCTACCTGACTCTAAGCAGTTCAGAAAAATAACTTATCAGGAAATAGTCTACCTGACTCTAAGCAGTTCAGAAAAATAACTTATCATTGAAGAGTAAAGATTGCTTCACTTTTAAATAAATGAAATGCTTCCACTGTGCTCAAGGGTTCTACCTGGTCTAGAGAGATGGCTCAGTGGTTAAGAGCTCTTGCTNTGTAATCTCGAGGAGAGGAATTGGGTTCCCATCACTCTAACTAGCCAAGGAAATGATCTCTTCTAGCTCTGTGTGTGTGCACCCACACCCCTAAATAAACCTTAAAAATATGAAATAAATGGAGGGATGAANTTAGCAGTGCTACTCTTGGGGTTAGAGTCGAGACAGCACTGTATTATAGGTGATAAGGAAGCTTTTGACTTACCTGTAGACTCTGTTTACATACAATGGAGAATGTACTTGTGATTGCAAACAGGCTCTCACGTTTCTGGGAGCCAGTCCTCTTCCTGTGGAGAACTGGCATCAGGGCACAGGGTTCACACAGCTCTCATTCACTTCTCATCCTCTCCATACTGTGATCTCAACTGGTGCCATGATAAAAATGCTCTCCATATGCTGGTGGCCACCAAATCTGTATCTAACTGCGTTCTCTCTCCTTTAATTCTGAATCCTCCGTTTAACTGCCTACTTAATATGTCCAGTGATGCTCATTATAGCAAAACCAGGAATCTTTATCCCTGGGTTTAGGGCAAAAGCCCTGACTCCTGAAACCCTCAGCAGGCAAGGATCTGCCACCCATCCCAATGTTCCAATGAAGAGAGGAGAAATAGTGAAAAGCAATCAAAAGGGACTTAATTAATATGTTTTAGGAAGAGAGATGAATAAAGATGACCCCAAGTTGACTGTCAAGTATTGACATGAGCTATAGGCTTAAAGAGAAAGAATTGGGGCAGAGGACAAGAGGTGTGTGAAATTAAACAGCCGGTAAGTATGGCCTGGCCCAACATTGGTTCAGTTCTGATTCTGCAAAGTGGACTGATAGATTGGTAATCTAATCACCATCATCTCAGAGGGAGGCAATTTGGTTCCTGCAGTAGGACCTGCTTCTGGCTGCAGCCTCTCCAACACAGATGATTGTTCCTATCTAGGGGACAGTCTGTCCTATGAGGATGGTCTTCTGGAATCCAAGGTGACAACAGGTTTGGGACGATTGTCTGTGTGCCATTCAGCCTTAAATGGGAATGAGGTGTTAGGCAGACTATTCATAGGGACTGACAGGTTGTGAAGATCCAACAAGAGTCTGGCCCAGAGAAGAGGAGACACAGAAAGGTGGCAGCTTCACCTCGCTTGTGTTTCTGTGTGTGCCCAAGCAAGGAGTCACTGCTTTTCAGCAAAAACAGGGTCTAAGTGCCTGCTGTATGATTCTGGGGGCTTTTCTAGTACTTAATCTCAATGGACAGAAAATCATCCCACACACATACACTTGGTTGCATCACTCCATAGTGTAGCCTGAGTCGTCTACTTCTCCCAGCCNCCTCAGTGCCCCTTCCTGCCCATAGCCTTCATGATCTCTTCCCTAGGCTTTTGAAGAAGAATGCAGATGAGTTTTGTTCCACTCTTGCCCCAAGAATCCCCTAAGTAGCATGACTGCCTGAGAGCTAAGCTAACATCTCCAGAAAGATATGTTTACTACTTCTTCATTGTGGATTGTTGGGTCATGGACAATGAACAGTGTCAGGCATTGGTGGTACTTTGTTTCTAGGGTATGTATAATAATTACAGCATGTTGACCAACCATGAAAGAACACCTGGGCAGACAAAGTTGACCAGCTAAGAGTCCTACAAACCTCCAGTCAGTACATGTGTGGTCTCTGTTGCTGAAGCATCCTCTTGCCTTTTCTTCTATGGGGTGCAACACTTAATCTGCCTCCTTTCTCTTCTCTGCTTTCTTCTCCAATGAGCATTTCTCTCCCTTAAGGCTTCCTGGGGATCAGAATTCAATGTTGTAAGTACAATGCAGTCTCTCATAGATCTCTCATAGATGAATAATCGCTCACAAGTTGGTTGTTTCACTTGGAACAGAGAGAAAGGGAATTCTTACGGGCAACCCTTCCACTGTCCTTTCTCTTTGCCCTTTACCCAATGATGACTTTTGTATAGAACTGTGTACATGGCCATGGAATGCTCAGCAATGGGCTGTGGGAGTTGAAGTGTACAAACAAGGTTGTGTGGGGTCTNTTTTCTTTTAAGTTTATATACATCCACATGATATGATCATACCAAGAGTGTCAATATGGAGGTGTCCTTTCCTAGGGACACTCTGTCTCCCATAGCTTTACTATGTTAGATTGTGTTTCTTTCTGCCACCCATTTTTGTTTGATTTGAGTCAGGGTCTTGCTGTGTAGCTCTAGCCAAATTGGAGCAAAAGAGGCCTGCATAGTTCCCTCCAGATGACCCCTGGGGTGAGAAGTATTTTAGTTGAGTCTTCAAAAGAAGGCCTTTCTCTGTCCCTCAGAGTCTTCTCTCTCTAAAGTTGAAGGAACACTTGCTTGGAGAACAGGTGCCCTCAGTTGAAATAAATAAGCAGAAAGTTGTGTATTGTGGTACATACCTGTGATACCAGTGCTCTGGATAGGTAGAGACAGGAGGATCAGAGGGTTGGAGCCAGCCTCAGCTACATGGTGAGTTTGAGGTTAGCCTGGGCTATCTGAGATCCTCTCTCAACACACACACACACACACACACACACACACACACAGAGGGAGGGAAGGACAGAGGGATGGAGGGATGGAGGGAGGGACAGAGGGGGATAGAAATTTAGTAACCTTAATGAACACTTCAGCTTACAAGTGGAGTTTGTATGAATGGAAAATAATGTCTAATGAATTGTAAGTATTCAAAATTATTCTACTTATGCTCATTCCCTGCTATCTTGGTTTGTGGATGAAGCGTTTAAAATTAAGGAAGCAGCCAGGTGACCATTTCAGCCCTGATGGAGTATGAATTTTTGGCCAAGTTTGTTTTACTATTGACCCATCTGTTTTGACTGACAGTCTTCTAGGAAGCCATACATAAGCTTACTTGAAGATCACTGAAGACTAGATGCCCATTAGTTTCCAAGTAAATCTTTTCTAATATCTGCCCATATTATTTGTTAATTAAAATCTGTTGAACATGTTCACACTAAGTTTGTAACAGTGCTTTACTGTAACATACATCTAGAACTAGTATTCTGGGATTCTGAGATATTCTTTTTCCTGAATGCTTATCTAGAAGGTGCTGGACCAAGCACCTCTGGCTGCAATGATCCCTGATGCGATGGTCTCTGCATCATGGCCAGGTGTGTTCCACCTCACCAGACTTAACACCATCCATCTTTTCCTCCCTCTTCCTTCTCCAGCCACTGGATTCCTGTCTGCCACAAATAGTGGTGACAAAATCTAATCTGAACTAGACCACAGTCAGACGCAGTCCGATTGAGGACTTGGACTTGTGTCAAACCAAAGCAGAGTGGGAGGGTGGGAACTGTCTGTCTTGTAAATAGCAAAGCCACCCAGTGTGTGAACCTGAAAACATGTAACGACCAGCAAGTCCCATCTGCTGTATTCCTCAATTCCATCCTGTTGCCTCTGCCAGCTGGTTTCACCAAGTGTGATTTGCAGTGTTATTTTATTGAAGGTTTCTTAACAATTTGAGCACAGTTCTGAATGTAATATTAAGTCCTCTTCTGGCTCAGCCAGGAGCAAAATTGCACATTCTGTCTACACATCAACCCCCAGGTCTGGAGGGGAATTGCAGGCTTTGCCTACCCAGCACATCCCAAAAGTACTCATTCTGTCTACACATCAACCCCCAGGTCTGCAGGGGAATGGCAGGCTTTGCCTACCCAGCACATCCCAAGGGTACTGCCTTGGAGATTTCTGTGCAGGTGGTACCGCGTGCTCTCCTGAATACATCCAAGCAAGATTAACTATGATTAGAAACCATTTTACTCAGAGGCAAACATGAAGCTTGGCTTCAGTTTCTCACAAAACCATAGGGCCTTTTTTCTTGCTCAGGACACCTATCCAGTTCCAATGGCCAGACCCCTGAGCTTAATCCCATTTCTGTGGGAGGAAACTGGAGATGACAAATGATCTTAGCAATTTAGTCTAAATTCCTGGTGTCAACTTTATAAGTCAGGTGCAGGGTTGGTCAGTTTTTTTTTTTTTTAATCCATGTGAGATCTAGTATTGAAAAAGCCCAAAAGACACAACTCTTTAAGAACCCTTAGAGAATCAACTCAGTTCTCAGCTTCTGTGTGTGTGTACATGTGTACTATATGTGTATATATGTATATATGTATATAAGTGTTTGTGTATATTGTGTGTTTGTTATGTGTGTGTATGTATGTGTTTGTGCCTGGATCTGAATGTGTGCATGTGTGTATGTGTGTGTATGCATATGTGTGTGTGTACACTCAGGTACATCTATCTGCACATACATATGTTCAGATGCATGTGGTGGCCAGATATTTTATTTGAGTGTCGTTCTTTAGGAGCCATTTACTTTATTTTTTATTATACAGTCTCTTGTTGGCCTGGAACTCATGGATTAGGCTAGTCTTGGCAGCCAGCAAGTCCTAGGATCTGCTTCTCTCTGCTTCCATTGCTGGGGTTGTGAGGATACATGGTCTTCCTTGTGTGCATTCTGGGAATTGAACCCAGGTCCTTATACTTGCACAGCAAGCCCTTTGCTTACTGAGCTGTCTCCTCAACCTTTTCACATGTAGTTTGAGATGACCAGAGACTACCTTAGACAGTAGCTAGCTTTGGCCTAGTATAAATACAAATTATCACTAGATAGTTTGCCCAGTAATTCCACCAGAAAAAAAATGTAGCTTTTACATAATTAAAATCATTCACTCCCTATGACTGACGTTTGCATGTCCAGTGGTGGAACGGCATCTTCCTCAGAGCAATGTATCCACCACTCAGCACCCAAACCTCCATCATCACAATTTTTGTTTTGATTCTGAAAGTTTTTAGTAAGCTGAAATTCATTGGCTCATTTGTTCTACTCTCCCTCCATAAACAGGCTGTTGCTCTGCTGTGATTTCCTTGGAAACCATGGACATTACTGTAGAAGGGATTCTCAGGTCTTATTGCAATTCTCCCCTGCCTGTGGGATGTAGGGTAGACTCTGTCCCTCTGCAGGGCAGTTAGAGATAACAATAACAGGCTATGCACAGGAGTGATGAATACCATGTCCAAGTCAGAACGCCATCACTGCCCCAAGAGCCCCAAGGTCTCTCCCTTCAGAGTGTTGGCAAGAGTTTGGGTGTGGAGACTTTGGAGATCAAACCAACACAACCAGGGGGCCACAGAGAAGATGGTCCCCAACCAGCACTGCTGCAGAATGATGGCCACTGTAGAGTTAATTCTTTTGGAATATCACTGCATGATTCATGACCACACCAACCTCAGTGGCCTTGTGTTCAGTATATCATGTCTGCAGGCACAGTACCCAATTTCAGGGATGAAAATGTGCCCTCTGCTATCTCATCACCTAGAAATACTTGTTCAGTTGTGTTAACCATTCTCTGTGATGAGATTTTGCAGAAAGGTATTTTGAAAGTAGAAGTGGGACACAGTGAATCACACCTGCAATCTCAGCACTCAGGGGATTGAAGCAGGAGACTGAGGCCTGGCTGGGTACCCTGGAATACAGAATGAGATCTTGTCTAGAGGAAAGAGATAAGAAAGGGAGGGCAACAAGGAGGGGACAAGAAGAGCGAAGAGAAGATAAGAAAAAAGGAAGAGAAAGATGAAAGTGGAGTGTGCACACACATAAAATAAATGTTATACATTGCCATGCTGGTGGTCTTTTTAAACATAATATACAAATATACACACTTAAAAAGGTGAGAAGAGAGAGATGAGGGACCTGATACTGAGTTTTTCCTCTCCCCAAATTCCAAACTCCAGACAATGAACTGGTCTTCTGTNTAATTTCCTCTACCCAACTCCATCCTGCATTTGTTCCCAGACAGCTTAGGAAAATGGTTGGGCTCAGGTGCAGTCAGTTCTGGACAAGTGGTTCTGGTTTCTTCTTTTATAGAATGAATGGCAGTTTGAAACTAACTGACACAATTACCTCTGCCTGAGTGTGCCCAGGTGTCGACAAGTACATCCTTTGTCCTGGCCTGTGTGGAAATATCAAGGTGCAGAAGAGCCTTTTCATTGAGCTTCGTAAGCAGGAATTGGGATTTCAGAACCACACAGGCATCTGTGTTGCTTCTGCCATGCTCTTCTGCATTGTGATGGTTTTTAACACACATTATCTCTTTCTTCCTCGAGCCCCTTCCCTGGAGAGGCTTGTGGAGTCCTGTTAAATTCTAGGAAAGTGAGACGTGAACACACTTCCATTCACCTGTCCCCACAGCTTTGCATTATGAATATAAAAATTTCTTTGGACAGTAATCCTTTCTGTGGACCATTCATTTTAAAATGTCAAGGTTTTGAATCTCCAGATTACTTTTGGGATTGCCATAGTTACTCAAATGAAGGCTTAGGGGCGTTGGCTAGTGCAAATGTGGCTAGTGGAAGTATTACAGCTCTGCTCCAACAGGGAAGGTTTCTCCCAAGTGTTTTGCTCTAAAAGGAAAGGTACCCTGGCAGTCAGGAACAAAGGAATACCACAAAGTAACGTCACACTGCACAACAGACATCACACAAAAGATTTATTGGAAGGGACACAGGAGAGTGGCTGCCTCTGCTCAGGAGAGAAGCAACAGAGAACTGAGCAGAAGACAGGTTTTAGATCAGATGACTTGGGGGCAGAGTTCCCCAGGGTGGAGATTTCCAGGATGGGGATTGGTGGGGTTTCAAGTCCTGAGCTTGGGCTTTTTACTCTGTAATGTGGGGGCTGGGCCCAGCTGTTAGGGCAGTTAGAGTGTTTTGTGGGTGGAACCTGGTGGTTGGAGGTCCTCAGGGGTGAGGCCTGGCCACTAGTGAGACCTGAGTGGCTTACAGCTAGAGTCTTTGCAGCAGAACTTCCTGGGTGCTACATATTCCCAAGGTCCTACCTCAGCCTCCAAACCACAGTCTTCTGATGAAGGCTTCCTTCTGAACACTCCAGATGGTTCTAACACAGTGAAGTCTGAGCACTTCTCCCGGGATATTATTTAAACATTATTCCCGAACATTGGAGGGAATATGTCTAAGCCATCACAGAGGTGACTTGGANTCTGTCAAAAGAACAAATCAAATCTCTCTAACATTGACCTCATCAGCATGTCAAGAACCTGAAGGGAGAACTAAGCTTAGCTGGTAGCAGAAGCCGGACAGAAGTGACAGAAAGAGAGAGGTGACAGGGAAAAGCTTTGCCCTGCCATGTGATCTGAAGAAGCACAGAACAGGGTTATACCATAGGTTCATCCTAAGGTGACCTAACGAATATGGGGAGGACGCAAGGGCTGGGGAAGGGGAAAAGGTGCAACCAGCATTTCACTTTAGATTAAGTTTCCATCGCTATTGCACAGATGGTGACTTTAAAACTATTAGTGTGTTTCAGAATTACTGAAAGGGGNTTAAAGTGCTTTTGCCACCAAGAAAATGCTCAGGAGCTAAAGTTATGGATTTGTTAATTGACTTGATTTGATCATTCTACAATGAAAATATATATATTATCACTTTATGTCACATAAACATACACAATTTTTATTTTGTTGATTCAAAGTATTTCTGAATTTTAAAAATACGATAATGTTATAGGGGAAAAAATCAGCCAAATAAAACAGCTATTTTGTGGTCCAAAAGTTAAGACATGACGTGGAAAGACAGCTTTAGGAACATAAAATCAAGATTTATTACTTAAGAGTTTTGTGCTGAGGAAGACTGGAGGTCAGAGGAAAGTGAAGCAGGTGTTCTGGGCAGCCCAGTGGGGCTGTCAGTCAGTCAGGGGCNTGGAGGGCAGGACAATGTTTGAAAACAGAAAACAACCTTTGCACACACTCCTTTAATCAGAAGTTAAGTAATAATATCCTGTTTTGCAGTCAAAAACTGAGTCACAGCTGTTCCCTGAATTGCCAGAGGTCGATGGGTTAGTGAATGGCAGGACCAGCCCTGTCCTATTGACTCCAAAGCCAATGTTTCTCCACCTAATTCCCCCTCCTTCTCTTTTGTTTTCAGCTTTCCAGCTACTTTTCAGTCCTTCTGAGGATGCTGCCTCTCCCTGAGTCAGTTTGAATCAGTGCAGTGGGGCCTGGTGACCACATTTGGGTCTCTGTGCTGGTCTCACTATGCTGTNTTCTTCAGAATAAGCCTAAAGTGCTGGGTTTTAGTCAGTGACATGAGGATGCNTGGGATTGCTTGTGTATTCTTCCTGTTTTCAGAAGTCTGAACTTTTTTACCACAGTGAGAATGCTCCAGGTTGGGGGATGCAGCCNGCNAGAGTGGCATGAGGAGAGTCACAGGTCCAGGTTATACCAAACAGGTAGCTGAAAGCAATAGAAAGCTCTACCCCTTGCCAAACCATTTGGAGGCTAAAACAGGCAAAACCCAGTGCGGTCTACATAAAAGTCAAATTCTGATTTCCATGTGTCATCTGCATGTTGCACAACTTCGCAGGTTATTCATAGAAACAGACATTAGGAAAAGGACACAGCCTGCAATCCACTGTGAGTAAGGGGTCACTCATGAGGACTTGGCNGGCAGTGGATTCCAATGTGTTTTTATAGACAATACACAGATGTGGGGGAAAGGTTTCTTCTATGATGCACGAAGAAAATAGGCAGTTGCTGGTGGCTGTGGAGATGGCTCAGTCAATAAAATGTTTGCCATGAAAGCCTGAGGACCTGAGTTCAGATGTCCAGCACCTGTGTGAAGAAGCCCAGAG
>LZPO01118984.1:0-11964 GCA_001675575.1 Neotoma lepida | reverse complement strand
GTAGCCTCTAGCACCCAGGATTATTGCAGAGTCACTTTTTGGATTTGCTTGTGGCTGTCTCTTTCTGTCTTTGGGAACATCATTGATGGCAGAGATCTGGTCATACTCAACTCTGACCAGAGCCTAAAGCAGTTCCTGGCACATTGTGGGTACGCCATACTTGCTCAACCAAACAGAATTATTAATGCANGGATTTTGTCTTAGCTTTTCTATTCGGCATGGCATATGTTCTCACAAATGCTTCACAGAAGACAGTAATTCCAAAATAGATTCAGCATTCCCATTGGTGAATAAAATTTTATGTCTTCTTTGGAAAACATAACTTGAACATCAGCACAACAGGAGACTATTACTGAGTGGGAAATTCAGGATTTTTAGACTCACAAAAATTTAAAGGCAAATAATGTGTATGAAGTTATAAACTCTCATAAAAAATTTAACAATTAGAATTTTTAAATGGAATGCATATACATTGTTTAAAATTACCAAAAAAACGTTTGAAACTCAAAAAAACCATTGTTAAGATGATTATGGCAGAAGCTGACACTTGTCCTTGCAAAGCTCTGATTCCTTCTCTCATAGGACTACTACATTTCAACTGAGCACAAGACAAATCAAATAAAAATTACATTGCTTGGAGACCCTTCAGCTAATTGTAATAAGGAGATTAATTTCTGGAAAATGGACTGCACACCCATGTAAAATGCATAGTTACTTAGAATTCTCATTCCTGGTCAAGGCTATGGTTCACCTTTTCATTCTTTCCTCTCCTGTTATCTGGAGTTATTTTTATGGCTAGAACCAGAGTAACCACATGGTCTCATGAAGCTGCTGTGGACTGAGATTCCACTGGCAAAGCACCAAGATTTAATCACTGACCATACAGATCTGATGTTACATCAGGTCTGCCACCCCCCATACTCCCACTACACGTCTTTGTGAAAGGAGATTAAAGTACTTTGATTAACCATTTTTTAAACTTTCTTATCATTTGCAATCATGCTTACTCCCAACTTAAAACCATGGCTATTCTTTACCTATCATAGTTCTTAGCTCTTATCCAAGGAAGAANAAGAGACACTGTTCTAGCTGGCAAATGCCTTAGTTAGCCTTTCTGTTTCTCCGAGAACTACTAAACACTGGAAGGTCAGGAAAAATACTGTGCCAAGAGCCCAAGATCTCCCAAGGGAACCTGTGCTGATATGGGGATGTCAGTTTTTCCCATCTAGGCCACATAGGCCAGATTGATTGATTCCTCCTTCCCCCACTGGAACCATTTTAAATGGTTCTGTCACACTGTTATCAGTGCACTGCCTTATCTGATTCCTGTGTGTCCTTTCTTCAAAGACCCTTTCAAGCTCCACTCCTTTTTCTTCTCTGCTCAGGCACAGGTGACATCTGCCATTTCTTCTAGGCCTTTCTTCATTCAATTGCCACAGTTACTTTTTATAGAAAGAAATGATAATACCTACTTCTCCCTGTACCATGTTAGAATCAGCTGGTCTAGCTGTTGATTCATAATCTTTAGAGCAGGTTCGAAAATGCAGNTAGAGAGAGGCGTGCTTTTCAAATCACGGTTTACAATTATAAAACAGAGGCTATTAAAAATAATTGCCCCTGTTCAATGGCTGGTNAAAGCCTGTGTCATCAACAGGGTACTCTGACTTCTTAGGCAGTATTGTAATACTCTTTTACAGACTTGTACTATTTGATATATGACAAATATACTGCCTGTGCAGTAGGAATACCCTGTACTTAGGACTTAATTCCAGCACTGCATCTACTCTATGTGCAGGTATATTTCAAAGTATGAATTCACAATGCACAATGCACAATGTAAACACATAGCCAAGAGGAATTCTACTTAGAAGATACCAGAACATCTTAAGCCATGGGTAAAAATAATAGCATAGAGCATTATTTCCAGTCCTTTTTACTTCTCCCTTAGAAACGTTCTCTTGAAAAACATGAGTGGGGAAGTGTGATCCTGCCCAGACCTCCCCAGAGAGTCAGAGAATAAGAGCCGATATTTGCCTGTATGTTTGCACTAGTAAGTCACAAAGTCCCTATACTTGCAGAGACCTGGTCACCACTACAGTGGCCTTATCATTTCCTGTCATTCCTAGATGCAACCTCCTCTGGGGATAAGGCTCTCTACCATGCCTACTGAAGCCAGGAGCTGGCAGCTTCACTGTCCAAGTCAGCCTGATACACTGAGGTTACAGCTTCCCCTGAGACTCCCCAGAAGAAAATGTGTGCACCTCAAGATGAGAAATAAATTTCATGGGATAGCNTGCCTAGCAAAAAGTTGCACAGCAAACGTTTCTGTACCTTGCTTGTTGCTGGTTTCCTGTGACTACATCCATTTGTGCTTTCTTGTACAACTGTAGATGAATAATACACAGACCACTCTTTATCTGCTTTCTTCTTCCTTGTCTCACACTCATGTCTGTGACTATTAGATGAAAACCTGAATTTGTCCAGAACTCTGATTGCAAAGGAAGCCAGATCTATAAGCTCATAGCCCAGTTAGGAGACTCAGATATGGGGAATAGCATCTACAATCCCAGAAACAGGAAAGAGGGAGAGAGTGGGAGATAGACTGTGATAGACAGAGAGAGGGAGAGGGAGAGAGGGAGAGAGAGAGAGAGAGAGAGAGAGAGAGAGAGAGAGAGAGAGAGAGAGCACAAGAATAGGAAAAAATCAGAAATTACAAACAATATCCTTGCCTACGTTTTATGGGATGAACCTGAAGTTAGGCAAACAGTCATGTAGCTGGTAAGAGGATTTGGATGTTCTAGAAGATTTTAGATTGAGCTAAAAATCACAGAGCCATAATACAGGAAGTAGAAAGTAATTTTAAGGGTGAACAATTAGTGATCTTTCATAAATCACCCAGACATCAGGGCTGAGCCGGTCCTGCCACTGTGTGAGTATCTCATTAATTTTCCCCTATCTCCAACACAGCTTCCTCAGCTATGTTGACGATCAGTGACCTTGATTCCTTTTGCAATGAAAAACTAAAGCAATCAGAAGAAAAGCGCCACAAGTTCTGGTTACATTTACCCACCCACCTGTGTCCCTCCTTACAGTCTGTCCTTGCTCTAGCCAAGGCCAGTGTCTTTGCCTGTAAATCAGAGCCCTTTCTCTCTCACTCACTCAACGCTCCATTTGTTGACTCATTTTGCTAAGTGTTCAACCTGTTGTCACTTCTCCTAGCTCCAAAAGTCTCTTTTATTCTTTTCCTTCCAGTAACAGTCCCATTTGTGTCCTAACTTCTTGAAGCAAAATCCCTTACATGAAATATTTATATCTCATCCTCTAAATTTTTCAACAAATTCTTAAAGATTGTCCAGTAATCCCCTGCACTCAACCAAAGTACACTCTCATCAAAGTCATAGCAAGTCTATACTGCTGAACACAATTGTCATCTTCACTCTTCATCTTCGTTGACTCACTCTTATTTCTTTTTTCTTGGGAGAAGGGGGAGAGGGAACTGTCAACCCTTTTATTCACTGGTGGGGATACAACCCAGGGTTTCACACGTATCAGACAAACACTTCCTGCTGAGATACAACATGGAAATAAATGTGCAATGTTTAATAAATCATAGTACATTGAAAAAGCTTCCAAAATGCAATAGAACCACCTTCAAGAAATGTGAGGCAATCACTCCGCAGATTGGCTGAGGTAAGTACTCATACTTTATAATTAAAACCTGTCTACCCATAGTAAGTAGATTAAAGTTATTGTCTACACAGTGGATCTTCTCTTTGTTTGCAAGAGTGGATGATGCCTTAAATTTCAACATGAAGCAATAGCATCCTTAAGCATTTTTTGTATGTGTGGCAGGAATTTTGTTTTTTTCCTTCCAGTTCTCGCACCATGCTTTATGTCACTCGTNAGGTACAATATGCTCTTGTCTAGTTTGTCACTGCAGTTACTGCTACCATCAATTCTGCCAATGATCCTATGGGACATGGACTGAAATTCTTCTTGTGTATCTTTCTAGGGAAAATGTCTATACCGTGGAGGAGAGCTCACTTGCATCCTGGGGTCAGTCTCCCAGATTTCAACTCGGTGATAATGTCTCAGATCTTCACCAGCTCCCCTATTTTCCTGAAAGGATGCCTCCACTGACTGTTCCTCCTACACATACAAGCCTGTCATCTCTCTCCTCTGTGATGCAGTTGCTTTACTTAGCAATCAATATACTAGCCAGTTTGTGTGTCCCACCTCTTTGGTCCTTGCATCTCATTTTTCCTGCTGAATTTTCCTATTATTTCTGTTCCCACANTGTTCCAAGCCTTGGTCCTTCACTCTTTGCTCTCTCAGCACTCACTTTGTAGGTGATATCTAATACTGGGGTTTTGTATTTTGAGAATTCTNCATCTAATAGCAACACTCCTGCTCACTAACATTCCCTTTCAGCAGCCATAGGCTCAATATCTCTGCTTGGTCTACTTAGGGCATCCATAAGTAATACGCCNCAAACTGAGCTCTAGAGCAAAACGGCTTCGTNCACTGGATTCACCACCTAAGAGGATGGCATCCCTGTTGAGACGAAAAGCATTCCCACTGTTCTTGACTCTTCTGTTTATTTTAAACTTTATATTCATTCCACTTTATTTTCAAAATAACTCCAGAAGGTACCATATCTATGGCCTTCACTATAATCTTTGACTGGAGTCAGGCTACTAGCTTTAGTTAATTCTCAACCCAAAAATCAAAAGAATGCAGGTAAATCAACATCATATCATATCAGTACTCCATGAAAGAAACCAGTGTGAATTCTCATCGCTTTTGGACAAGGAGAAAAAACCCTACCGGGATCTACAACTTACTGAATGGGCTGCCCTCTTCCCATCACCTCCTATGTCTCTCTCTTAATATTTTCCTTGAAAGTGCACACCACCACAAGCATCAGTCATCCCCAGCACTTCTTACTCTTATCCCCAGCATATTTTCTCCTGAGTTTTTAACAGTACATANTGTCATTTAAATTTATTTATCTCATCTGTTATCTGTCTTCTTTACTGAAGTACAGGCTAAATAAAGCCAAGGGATATTTTTACTTCTTGCTGTCTGTCTCACTCACTATGGAATACCAGTCTCTAGTGAGGCACCTGGTGCATGATGATAAGCTCTGAGTGACTCTTTGTGGAAGGATAAATGACAGGTTACCCCAAGGTCTCATAATGATTTAACAGATGCCATATTAGTGTCTCTCAAAAGAGGTTGACATCTGTACTGGGTTGTACCTCAAAATATGTAGCCCAGCTTCCCCAGAGTTTTCTAAAAATTGCCTCCCTATAGTACTTGTTATAAAATTATACATGAAATGTTACTGTATGAACAGTAGCTGCACAGAATGAGGGAGTGAATTCAATGAGACTAAATAACGAAAGCACGACAGCATGAAGATAAGAAGCTATTGGGGCAAGGTATGGCATAAGTGAACGGAAGCAGAGCCTATGCCTCAACACTGAATAGACATTTTCTAATTAAAATTTACTCTAATAAAGCTTCAGCTGAAACTTTAATAAGATCTCCTTGTAGCTTGACATTGTTTTTAATTTTATGTGGAAGACAGAATCTGGCGAGATTTCATAAAATAAATAATAAAGAATGTTGATAGCTGAAGATCAAGCATAAATATTGACTGGCATAAAAGCAGCAAAACAGAAGAAAAGATCTAGAAACAGGACCTGGCCTGTGTAGACAGACAGCAACAACCATATTGGCAAAGAGTAAATTTTACAATAAATGAAATTGTGACCACTGACAATGTATTTAAAAGAAAGAGTTAAATTCCTATCACACATCATATTTAACTTTGTGAAAAACACATATCATTAGAGTTCAAACTCATCAAATATATTTTTAAAAATCTACCAATAACTTATCTGTCTCAACAAACTGGAAAATTACAAATACATGTCATGAGAGATGGAAATATTCAGTGCGAAAATCTGATGTCCATTTCAAGTAAAAGTTAATAATAGCAAGGAAATTGTTTCATTTTAATAAAGGGCATATTTTAAAAAGAAGTTCATCAAACGTGTAAGAATTAAGTATTAAGAGGATTCCACAAAAATTTAGTACAAAACATTTGCCCTGACATCATTTCTATTCAATGTTTTAGTGAAGTGTCTAAGTCAGTACAACAAAGCCAGAAAAAAATATATAAAAGTTTGTCATTAATTTCAGTAGCAGGAAAATTTCATTTTCTTTTCAAACTGACAATACCTTTTGCTATGAATTTTGAAATGCTGGCTAAAATGTTGGGAGAATAAAAATTATAATCATTTTTAACATTTGATTATTTGCATTATAAGGATGAAAGTTATGCTTTGGTTAAGGGGGTGTTAGGTTAGAGGTAGAAACAGAGAACAAGAGAAAGACAAAACTGGAGTCACCGGTTCATTGTCTTTGTCTTTACCTCCAAGTCACCAGTGTTTACAACATCAAGATTTCAAAGTACTCAGTGGCCTTTCTTCCTCCAAGATTGTCTTCTGCCCCACAAGTTCCCCTCCATGGGTGTGACTCTCTCCTTCACAGCCTCCCCATTATCTGTGCTTCCAGCACAGCTCCCTGTTCTTCTCCTGTCTCTCTCTCCTGTCTCTCCTGTCTCAATAGGAAACAAATATTGCTCTTTCAGACTGCTTGAGCTTCTCTCTACTAAAGAACACAAATCTATCGCTGTAGGCAGAGGTGTGTCATACGAATTGCTTTCAAAAGCACTTATCCTCAGCAAACATCATCAAAATGAGCTTTCCAATGACTTGAGACAGACTGAACTTCCCAGTACATTTCTTGCTAGTCTTGTCTTAGTAATCTTGCTAATCCTCAAGTCATTATTACTTAAACTTTAACAAAGCAAGCTAATGAATTATTCCTTCATCTTGTGGGATTGCTGAAGTAAATTGACAGAACTGATTATTCATTCCCCAGCATCCTACAAACATGCCTACTTCATAGTTAAATGCACACAAACCAAGACACCTGCATATACATATGAATCATACATGCATATATATAATATATATATATATATATATGTCACCAACATTGACTATCTTGTGTTTATTTGACAGTTTCTGTGACAGTACTGCTGCTGTTATTTAAAGGAATAGCCCTGTTAGCTACGTAGACACCAGGGCTATCTCAGTTTTCAATTTGATGAGATCTAGACTCATCTGGGGGGCACACATCCTGCCAAGCCCATAGAGGATTATCTTGATTAGGTTAACTGAGGTGGAAAGACCCGTCCACTGAGTGGGGGACCATTCCCTAAGCCACGGCTTTGAGGCTGTATAAAAAGGAGAAAGTGATCTAAGCACAAGTGACCTAAACACAATTTCCCTGTTCTTCCTCTGAATCTGATGTGACCAACTCCTGTTGCCTTCATCTCTCCACCATGATGAATTACCTCAAACTGTGAAGCCTAANCTCTCCTTCCTTAAGTTCCTTTTGTTATGGTCTTTATTACAGTAACAAGAAAATAAACTGAGACTGTGATTTAAGCTATGGGCACAGAGTCATTCTTGATACCTTGAGTAATTGAACATTACAGTTAGGCAACAACCTGCATCAGGGTGTAAAAGCAGTGGGGAAAAAATGAACATAAGGCCTTCCAACTATTTAACATGGCTCTTTGACACAAATTAGCATCGATATTTATGTATTCCAGTTATCTTATTACAAAAATAATGAGGTGAAACCCAAAAATGTATAGTAGTGTTTTCTAAAAACTTTTAAAAGTTATGATAATTAGGAGTAAAACCTGAAAACACCATATATGGAAATCTTAATTTCAAATGCACTCTGAACATGAGAAGCATCAAATCCCTTCCTTGTGTTAAGTTCTTCACCCAAACGTCTTCAATTTTCCTCTCCCTATTAACATGATTGCAAGTCATTTTCAGTTCTGAAAATCCTTTAAAAATATAATTCACAAATCCAATTTAATAAATAGCTCTGAATCCATTAAACTGCTCTCACAGCCCAAGTCTATACGCACAGCTAATGACAAATATGTACATAAGAGTGGCATCATCAACTTTTTCGATTGCAATCTCCAGCTAATAGAGATGCTGGGTAGTGCATCACCCTGCAGAAGCTTCAAATAATTACCTANCTCTCTTCATGTCTGTGGTACTGATGACAGAAAATTAAGAAACTCATTCTTAGAGCCTCCATACAGAAAATAGTGNTTGGAGGAAGAGAGCGATGCAATCCAGCCCGGAGGTATAACAGCCACGAATCCCGAGGTGGTAAGCGGAAGAGGGTGAATTAGTATTCAGCTGACCAGCCCTCACCTTTTTCTCCCCAATATATTGCTGGTATGTCTTAGTAAAAGTCAACAGGGGATTTGAGTGCAGAAAAATAAATGAGAAAGCCAAGGGGTAATAGTCTAGGCCCTGGGTCCCCTGGGCTGAAGAACTTGTCTCCCACGCTCAGAGATCACCTTTGTCACACACTGACACTATTAAAAGGCCGTAAACACACTCAGCAGTTAATTTTAAAATCTCATAATTGAAGGCATTTTGCACTTCAGGGATGCCAATCAAATTGTCTGCTAACTAGATTAAAAATGAGAGTAAAATGTACAGGTACCCAGCCAAACGTCTTTAAGTTGCTCCTTGTTCTCAACACTTCAAAATCCCCACATTGCTGTCTTTCAGAGGAATATGATCCTTTGGAGGCAATATTATTTGACAATTTAAAGATCTTCGCCAATTTTTATGACTGGAACATAAGCCCTTGACATCATCAATATGATACAGTGTCCCTGCTGAGTAACTTAAATTACAAGAACTTGTCATAACTTTGACTCAAATTAGCNGAGCTGTCCTAATTAAGTGTGGCAGAGGCTCCGGTTACCCAGCACATTGACTTCTCCTGTTCTCTGACAGGGCANACATCTCACACCAGGTCTCATCACCACCCCAACGAGCACTTGAGTTTATTTTTAAGTGACAGCAAGAGCAAGAAAAATTACAGCCTCGAATATTTTCTTGATCTCCTCAAACTGCAAATAAATATCCTTGTTATGCGCCTCTTCTATTTGAGTTTGCAGTCTAAAGAACCGTTTTTCTGTCTCTAAGTGATATATAAACATCTCTCTGTAAAAAAAAAAAGAAAAGAAAAGAAAAATGTCCTGGTTTGATCAAAATNAATCAGAAAAGAGATTTTAGCCAAGAATTTTCAATCCTTCATCAAAAGCAGCACTGTGAAGATTGAAAGAAAGCACTAATAATCCAATTTTCTGTTCTGGGTTCTCAGGTATTTCTCCCTGAAGTCTGTTAGTTTTTGACCTCCTGCAATGAAATATCTATGAAGGAGAGAGTGATGTGCTCAGGCTGGCTGAGGGAATGCCAATCCTGTTGGCCGGGATGTTGATGCAAACAGAAACACTGCAACAATCAATGTCTGTTTACATTTAGATACAAAAGACAGAAACACAACAAAAATTTAAGAGATCTATAAACAAAAATATATATTGGACCATAAATTGAAAAAAAAACGTTTCTGTTAGAATGGGGTGCATTTGATATTGGTTGACATTTGCATTATTTTTCATTTCATGAACAGTCAAATAGCACTCATCCATTTAACACCCATGTAGTTATATGACTCATGATCTTGCTTTTTTGGTCAAATGTGGTAACCAAGCAAGCAATAACTACACTCCAAACAACAGCTTTTTCTTATTAAGTAACAAGAAGCCCAGCAAACCAAGTTGGCCAAACCTCTCAGTAGACTTTCAAGCCCCTCTGACAAGACATACTGATGATAGTGGAGTAAGATTTCTTTCTATCATTTATTTATCCCCAACAAAGGTATTTATGCCCACTGTTTGAAACAGATCATNTGTTCACAATCATAAGGTGTTAGAGCTGGGGAAAACATGGTGGGTCAAGAACTAGAAAACAATATGGGCATGGAGGGAAACACAGTAGAGAATCAAGCTTCGGGCCCCTCTCATTGTAGGGGGCAAAATTCTATAGTTATCACTTACAAAAATCATCTTACTCTTCAACTTGAAAATGCTAGATAATGTTATATAACTTGTGCTGGGCATCTTTGCAATATTAAATTNGCTTTGTTGTTCTGTTAGTATTCACCTCATCCACGGCAAGGAGATGTGATTTATAGATTTTACTACAACATAATGGTTACAGAATATTCTATTCTTGCTGTGTCCAGCACATAGTGTAGTCTGTTAGCAATTGACAAAATTAACATAAATATTTACTGGCAATGAGCTTGTTTTAAATGAATGACTCCAGTGGTCGCCTTCGATGCTCAGTTTTGGATGGAATTCAATATAGAGTTTATGTTATTCAGTTTTCTACCACTATAACAAAATACCTGAGATGTATCACACACACACATAGAAACATTTGTTTTGGCTCATAGCTCACCACAGCTTTATTATTATTATTATTATTATTATTATTATTATTATTATTATTATGAGATTTTCTATTCATTTTACATATCAACCACAGATTCTCCTCTCCTCCCTCCTCCAGCCCCCCAGCCTTTCCCCACAACACACCCCCCATTCCCCATTCTCCTCCAAGGCAAGGTCTCCTATGGGGAGTCAGCAGAGCCTGGTACATTCAGTTGAGGCAGGGCCGAGACCCTCCTCCCTGCACCAAGGGTGTGCAAAGTGTCCCATCATAGGCACTGGGCTCCAAATAGTCAGCTCATGCACCAGGGATGGGTCCCATCCCACTGCCTGCCTGAGGGCCCCCTAAACAGTTCAAGCTAAAACAATTATCTCACCTATCCAGAGGGCCTAGTCCAGTACCATGGGGTACCTCAGACATTGGCCTACAGTTCATGTGTTTCCACTAGTTTGGCTGTTTATCTCTGTACATTTTCCCATCATGATCTTGTTGTCCTTTGCTCATAGAAGCCCTCCTCTCTCTCATCAATTGGACTCTTGGAGCTTGGCCTGGCGCCCAGCCGTGAATCTCTGTATCTGCTTCAATCAGTCACTGGATGAGGGCTCTATGATGACAGTTAGGGTATTCAGCCATCTGATCACCAGAGTAGGCCAGTTCAGGNACCCTCACAGCTTTCAAGTTCTGGTGACAATGGCAAGAAATGATCAAGTCATGCAGTAGATTTCAAGTGAGAAAGATGACCTGGCCTTATGTAACATGGTCCTTTGTGTACTTCCAGCTTATAAGGTAAGCATTTTGCTTTGTCTCACGCTCTCCCAACATATGTGAGGGCACTCAGTGTAAATCGTGAAAACACATACTATTATCTAGAATTTTTGGAGTAAAGAGTGAAATGTTTCAGTAAGGAATCACTGGGGAGTATGAGGTAGGGAAGAGTGGACAATGCTGACCAATGGGCACTGAAAGCTCTGGAGGTCAAAAACTCTGCTGTGCTATTGCATAGCAGGAAAAATAAGGATTCATTGAACATTTCAAAACTATGTAAGAAAAGACCTTAAAAGTTTTCACTATAAATAAATGACAGATATTGAGGTATGTTTAAAGTGATTTAAACATTGTACAATATACATACATATTTCAGTACTACATGGCACTCCATTATATGTATAGTTTTTATTCTTTTATCAACTTAAATAAATTTTGAAAAGCAGGAAAAGAAGGAGAGATACTGAAAAATCATTTCATGGATTCCATAATCACCAAGTGAGTACTCTTCCACCACCTATTGAAACAGTTCTCAGGTGGAGCAATCTGTCTTGCACCACATTGAAAACTCTAGTTAGTCCATGACTCATTTTGCTTCTTTAGGTAAGATGTTCTGCTGTGCGCAAAGCTATCTAATTGTTGGGTTTGGTTGGTGTGTTTTTTTACATTTGGTTTCGGGGTCACACACATGGTAAATAATCTATTACTGACTCACACTCATAGCCCATAAGCAACAAACAAACACTCTTCTTCTTCTCCTTCTTCTTCTTCTTCTTCT
>LZPO01118983.1:0-11976 GCA_001675575.1 Neotoma lepida | reverse complement strand
AAAAAAAAAAAAGAATTCTTTATTGATACATAAAATGGTGTGTGTGTCTGTGTGAATGCTTATGTGTGTATGTATAGAATGGAAGAGATAAGCAGGAATTCTGAGAGAAAGAACTAAATGAGGAGAATAGTAAGGGGGTAAATTTGGTCAATTATATGAAACACATGATGGAAGTAGCTATATGAAACTCAACACTATATAAATTCAATATGTGCCAAGAAATATTAAAAACAAAGTAAACATTAAGCAGATAAGATGTCAATAGTTTATGCCCTAAATCATAAAGAATCAATGAGATGTTTTGAAATTCTTTTAATTAAAATAAAAAATAAACACCTGATTTTTCTCCCACAGTGATTCAAAAAAATGTTGCTAAACTATACATAATGGGCTGGGTAGGTAGCTCAGTCAGTAAAGTGCTGGCCTTACAAGCACAAGGACCTGAGTTCAATCCCTAGAACCTATGTAAGAAGGGTAGCATGGTGAACTGCTGGGAGACAGAAATGATTGGACCCTGTGGCCTCCTTGGCCAGACAGTCAAGCCAAATGATTAGTATCAGACCCTGTGTGAAGAAAGTAGATTCTTTCTTTTTCTAGTAACATTCTCTATATTAAAATACAAATTTCTGTTACATGAAGTATCTAAAATGGATACCTTGTTTAGTAGCTTTCCTTTTTTTAATGAAAAAGATGCAGCCTTTTTATTAGAATTCATAACAGATCTACTAGCATTACTGCTCAAATTACTACTATCACTATTGTATGACCTAGAATTGAAGGTGTAAGAATAGATGTATGTTTCAGAGAATCACAGATGGCCATGTACCAATTGAAAACCATTGCCCATAGATTACCAGACTCCATGCACTGCAAGGTATGAACTGAGAACAACTGGGCTAGGCAGGCATCAAAGGCAATGGAATAAGCCCCGAATCAAAAAATAACTAATATGGAAATATAGGATATAAATACGATAGGATAAAAGAACCACAACTTGTTTAAAAATGTTTTATATTGCTGTAGATTTTAGTTTATTACAAATTTAAAGTTAATTGCAATACTGTTATATTTCTACTCTCATTTAAGGTATTATGTTTATGTAATTCATTTAAATTATAATGGATAATTAAGAAATACAGATTAATAATTAGTCTTCTATGATAATCAAACTTATAGTCATGTTGTTTTTTAGGTATACAAAGATATATTTCAGATAGGTAATCTTTGAACACTTCAAAGACCTACAGATTATGGCATTTAAAATGTTTTAAAAACTTAGACTTTCCAGACAATGAGACACATTTGCTCCTGGCAGCACCAATTTACTTCAAAGAGAAAGATGGACATCAAAGACACTCTATATAGAGTTTATCTTCTTCTTGGCAAAAAATAGCCATTTGGGCAAGAAACTGTTCTTACCTGGATTGCTTGAAAAAATGTTGTATTGACTGGACATGCAGGACCAATAGGAAGGTGACCACTGAACTTTACAAGAAGAGATGGTCCTTCAGGTTCCTGCTTCTCAGAAGAAACTGCCAGATATTCTACAGGATGCAGAGAGAAGTGACTGAAGAATGGATGCCCCAACATTGCAAAAGAACTCTGGGTAACTGTCCAGGTAGCCAGCTGTCTCTGTCATTCTAGATTTTTGGAAGTTGCTTACAATGGTCTTCCTGTTTACTTAGGTAATATATCCTTCTGATGTCTTTGATGTAGTTGAAAACTATATAGTTATAATTTTCCTTAGTTATGATAAAAGATGAATTAGATATGAAACTTTAGACTCACAAATATAGGATAGATGATAGAACATTTTCTTTAATTTTACAAAATACAAATAGACTAGATATTGTAACTGTAATTCTTGCTAGATAACTGTTTGTTTTATGTAATTTTACTATGTTAAAGTTAAAACCTTCCTTTCGAATAGAAAGAAAAGGGGAATGATGGGGATGTTGTTCTGTATGCTGTGGACATGTTACTCTGATTGGTTGATAAATAGAGCTGTTTGGCCAATGGTGAGGCAGAATAAGGTTAAGCGAAACATTCTAACTAGAGAGAGAGAAGAAGAAAGAAAGCAGAGCTGAGAGACGCTGCTAGCCGCCACCAGAAGAAGCAAGATGTAAAGGTACTAGAAGGCCACAAGAGACATGACAAAGTATAGATTTATAAAAATGGGTTAATTTAAGATGTAAGAGCTAGCTAATGAGAAGTCTGAGCCATTAGGCCATAAGTTTGTAAATAATATAAGCCTCTGTGTATTTATTTGGGACCAAATGGTTGCAGGACATGTGGGTGGGAGAGATTTGTCCTGACCGCAGAGCCTGGGAAGGACCAGAAAACTTCCATCTACAGATGAGCAACATTTTGGGAGCAATTGCTGCACAGTCTCCTATGTCTGTAGCTGCCAGCACAGCCAGGAAGATGTACATGGGCTGGTGCAAGCTACATTCAGCTGGAATGATAATGAATAAAATGATATTTCCCAAAAGAGCCACTAGACACACTGCAAAGAATGGAAATCCAATCTAAAACTTCACATGCTCTGGTCTAGAAAGTCCAATCAAAATTACAGTTCTAGGGTTCAGATATGACATGTTATTGGGTTTCACTGAGCTCAGCATTCTGTCTTCTCACCACTGACCATGATACCTGAAACTTCTGCTTCAGAAGCTGGAAGCAGTAACTCCAACCTGCTCTGGAAGGCTGGAGCTCAGTTTTCTTGGGTGGTTGAGGACCAAGGTGTTCCTTCCTGCCAATTTATATTCATCCCTTAGGATAGCTCTGAGGCATGAATACATATTTTCTTTAATAGAAGCTTACCTTAGTTTTAGATTCAAGATTGGCTTTGTATTCAAGCAATGTATTGGTCAGTGAGATATTTTGACCACAAACAGCATAATGGAGGGCAGTATTACTATAAAAATCCACGAGATTTGGGTCTGCACCATGCTGTAGAAGAACCAAAGCACAATTCTTCTGTTGACACCATACTGCCTATCAATGGAGCAACAATAAATGAGTGGCCAGTTTCCTATTTCGGATATATAATCTAATGTTACAACTTAAAGCATGAAAACCAATGAAATTTAACTAGGATAAGTACTCAAACACATTCCACTTAAAAAGAAGAAAAATGGAACACACCTTGATCAATGGGGTTCTGTTTTCACTATCCTGAACATTAATTTTTGCATTGATTCTCAATTAATAGATATACAATATTTATATATCCATTAGCACAGGCCAAATGAAAAAGGTGTTCTATATTGATACAATAAAATATAAAGTTAGAGATACATCTCAATTAGTTATTCATTATACTCATCAACAAGCAAGATTAAATATTAAGATATTTGTTTTATGTGTTTGTTTACATTTACCAAAAATTTATGCTAATTATAATTGATTTTGATGAATTTAAAAGGCTAAGCAAATGTCTTAAAAATCAAATACCACTTTAAGGAAAATTTGGCTCTATTAAATTTAAAGGTTTTTTTCCCAATTTATCTTCAGAAGAGATGATAAAATGAGATAACACTAACACAATTCAGATTGTGCTCCAAAACTTAAGAAACATCTATAAATAACAGAAATGCCAATGTCAAAGGCAGCTCCCCTTGTTGTGTGTGTTTCTCTGCCCATCAAGTAGAATTAACACTTCTATCTAAAAACACACATATGGTTAAGAACCTAAGGACTCAATAAATTGTCCATTTTTGGATACTAAAATATGTAGTTTTATATTATTAAACTAATTTTTACTTCTTAAAGATCTACAGGTTCATGAATTGTAACACAATACTAATTGGCTCCATTTATATTTTGTACTCGCTTTGGGCTTTGGTGTAGACTATCCTTTAATAAACTTCTTTGGTTGTATGGTGATATCATTATTTCTTTGTTTTACATAATTTTAGAATAGTCCATATGCTGATAGCCCATATTCCAAACAAGCGATCTCAGATGTCATATCCCTGCTTCATATCTACTTGACAGACCAGTATTAACCTACAGGAACAGCAAAAGAAATTACTCTCGAAGTAATGCTTGAAAACAGGATAACATTCAAAAGAGATAAACTAATAAAAACTCTTACATGATAATGTAATTTACCACCTATGGGAGTTAATTTTAAAAAGTATAAAAAGTTTTGAACAATCTGTTAATTCCAGTTTAGATTACTTAATGACATTACAAAAGAAACAATAATAATGTAACTACAATTCAAAGTCAGAACTCTAATTAATTACACTGTACAGATGAAGACAGACAACAGTCAGGAAGAAGAGTGTTAGTTTAGACACTAGAATGGATTTTTTTGTGTAAATGGAGGCTTTTTTCTAACCTGCCCTGTCTTGCAGCTGCTTGTAAATAATCACTCAGAGGCTTGATATTAATTACAAAACATTTGGCCTATTGCTCAGGCTTATTACTAACTAGCTCTTACAACTTAAATTAACCCATTTCTATTCATCTACATTTGCCACGTGGCTGTGGTGTTACAGGTCTGCTGACATCTTGCTCCTTAGGCAGCTGGATGGCATCTGCACTTGACTCCACCCTTCTTTTCCCTTTATCTCTGCTTGGATTTCCCTCCTGGCTCTTATCCTGCCTTGCCATAGGCCAAAGCAGCTTTATTTATTAACCAATGAAAGCAACACATATTCACAACTACAGAAAGACATTCCACATCATTCTCCTTTCCTGTCTAATCAAAAAGGAATGTTTTAACTTTTACATAGTAAAATTACATGTAACAAAACAGTTATCAAGCAAGAATTATAGTTATAATATTTAGTCTATTTGTATTTGACAAAATTAAAGAAAATACTCTATCATCTACCCTATCTTTGTGAGTCTAAAGTTTCATATCTAATTTATTATCATAATTAAGGAAAACTATAATTATAACTATCTAATCTTCAACTCCATCAAAGACCTCAGAAGGATATAATATTATCTGAGTAAACAGGAAGTGCATTGTAAGCAACTTCCAAAATTCTAAAAATGACAGAGACATCTGGCTGCCTGTATAGTCATTCAAAGTTCCTCTGTAACATTGGGGTAGGGCATTCATCTTCAGCCTATAGGTCTAGTGTATCTGGCAGACATTTTAGTGAAGCAGAAAATTTGAAGGACTGTCCTGCTTTGTATTGGCAAAATTCATCAGTTGCTTTCCTCGGTGTCCTACAGAAGGTTTGGCAAACTCTTCCATGAAGCAGGAACCCTGAAGGATCATCAGCCTTGTTTTAACAAAGTTCAGCATTAAGTTTCCTGTGGGTCCTGCATGTCCAGTTAATACAGCATAAAGTCAAACAGTCAAGGCAAAAGCAGTTTCTTGTCCAAATGGCTAACCTTGCCACAATGAAAGCAAACTCCTTTGGAGTTTCTTTGATGCCCATCATCTCTGAAGTAAATTGGTGCTGCCAGGATGTGTCTCACTGTCATGAGAACCTTAGGTTAACAAAACATTTTAAATGCCATATTCTATAGGTCTTTGAAGTACTTGAAGACCATCTATCTAAAATATGTCTCTATATCCTGAAAGCACATCTAACATATCTACAAATTTGATCATTATAAATGACTAACTACTAACCTATGTTTCTTGATTATCCTATATAATTTATAATACTAGCTTTCAAAAACTAGAATTTTACCTTATATTTTCTAAATGAGCTATATAAACACAATACCTTAAACAAGAGTAGAAATATACATACACTATAACAAAATTGACTTTAAATTTGTATCAATAAACTTAAATCCATACCAATGTAAAATATTTTGAGATTAACAGTTGCTTTTTGGATTAAAGTAGATTATTAATCTACCCTTTTTTTCATTATAATAATCTACCTTTCTCAATTATTTCTATATCATTGTTGTTTGTTTGTTTGAGACAGGATTTCTCTGTATAACAGCCCAGGATGTCCTGGAACTTGCTTTGTAGAGCAGGACGGCTTTGAAACTCATAGAGATCCTCCTGCCTCTGCCTCCTGAGTTCTGGGATTAAAGGTTTGCACCACCACATCCAGATTTTAGACCACAGAATGGAAGCAGATCATTCATGCTGAACTTTATGTTTGGTGGGAGGTAGAATAGAAAATAATGGGGGAGAAGGTGATAAAAAATCTGTGTATAAATAGACATCAATAGACATCAGCAGATAGTGAAAAAAATCACAAAAAAATCAGCTAGAAAGAAGTATTAAATACATTGAGTAAAGATGAAAATAATTTTTAAAGAAAAAATTCTAAATGAAATCTTAATGAATGGAACAGATACTTTACAATCATAGAAAGCAATACTTTGTAGATAAAATGATTTAAACATCATAATCTAGATAAAATAATCCCACAAACTACTTTTTCTATTATTTCTTCCTCATGAAGCAAACTTCTAGTGACTACTGATTTAGTTCCTCAACAATCCTGATATTATATTGCTAACTTCTTGGTAAAAATCTATAATTTAGCTCAAAATAAACTTTTTTAAATAAAAAATGTATCTAGCCTTCAAGTCAAACACAGAGCTAAACAGTTTTAATACTGTCTATGATAACTCCTTGAAGAAACATATACATATGTGTGGACATATGTGTGTGTGTGTTTATACATATCTATATGTACATGTAAAATTTTAAGAATTTAGTACCAAGGAACTTTGATGTTTCTGTACAAGCATGAGATTTATCACTGCCTACAAAACCAGATTGTTGGTTTTTTGTTATTGTTGTTTTAATTACAGACAAATACATGGACCTATGAGGGGCATTTCTCATTCAAACAACCCAGGGCTACTGGGTACTTTCTGAGTTTTGTTCAGTAGTATTGAATGTGCTTATTGGATAGTTCAGCAAGCTTATTTATGTTATCACAGATTCCATACACTGCCTGATTTACATAGTTATTAGGCATATATTTGTTGAAGAAATTAATTCAAAGCTAAGCAAATGAGTACTAGAGAAACGTAGCACACTAGAGCTAGAAAGATAATTCAACCATTAAGATCACTTCTTGTTCTTGCAGAGGACCTGAGTTCAGTTCCCAGCACCCACGTCAGGCAGCTCACAGCTGTATGTAACTCCAAGTCCAGCGGATCCAGTGCCCTCTTCTGCCCTCAGCAAGGATATGATACACATAAACTCAAACAGGCACACACAAATAAATAAAAAATAATTTTAAAAAAGATGAATATGCAACACAGAAAAAGGAAAACATTCATTGTCTAGCCAAGGAGTTTTTCATCAAGTTTCTTTTAACAGAAACTATTTTGTTTATCTTGGTATTCCCAGGCTTAAAATCTTAGTAGTTTCATTCTTGGTAATTGCCTCTCCTCCTTTTTTGTTTTCATATTAGTAAACTGTAATTGTTAGGTTGTTAGACACAACGCATACCACTAAGCAAAACACCAAAAGGATGAGAGAAAACAGTGTACAGTGGGGATTAAAGGGAAAGAAGGGTCCAACACCCAGGTAAACATTCACAAGTAAGTTAAATAAGAAGCCAAAAGCTCAAGTGTGGCCCTATGTGAAAGACAGTGCCTCTGCTCAAGAAAACCCAGAATGACATCGGTTTTTAGCAGCCCTGACATGCTTTCTTTATGGTTGGAAGAGCCAGGTACCCCAGCCCTTTCTGCCCCAATGCCCTTCTAGATTCTGGCCGCTCATCTGCCTCTTTTATTCCGTCAATTCACATCATGCTTCTTGCCTTCAAGGTACTTCTTCAGCTTTTGCACATTGCCAACTGAAGCAGCTTTGTGAAGTTTCTTTCAGGACTTACCGTGAACGTGATGTCCCCCACCTATGGACAAGAAGGGGGCGGTACTGGCCATGCTCATGGACAGTTCTGAGGAGCGGCTGTGGGAATCATCGGTCTTCCCCTTTCCCCAGAAGCTGAAGAGTTTCTTCATGGTGACAAGGTCTTTTAATTCTCTCTGAGATGTTCCTGGGACTCCTAACCACAACCCTGGTCCTCTGCCCTAACCACCTCATTCACAGCTGCCGCTCAACCTGACCAAATCCGGAGGTATGTGAAGACAGGAATCTTCAACTGGCTACATCCGGGGACCAAGGCAGATCTCGGTTACCCAGCAACGGCTCAGGGCTTCAACTGCGCAACTGCAGTCTTGATTGTGATCCAGTTGGACTAGCCAGCCAATCCAGATTTTCACATATGACTGCCTTTGGCTTTACTGTTACATGCAGAATCTTGCCAATAGACCTTGAACCTTGGAGAGAAACTTATTAACAAATAGTCCATTTTCCTTCAAGGATAGATTTAATAGTCTGTATTCTAACCAAGTGAGATTAGGACAGAGGGGATGGATCTCTGCCAGTGATGTTGTCACCACTTGCATGGTAATGCTTGTCTTAAACAATAACTACCATCCCCGGATGATCTCAATATTAAACAAACTTTGTGAATATGCCTCTCATGTTCCACCTTACCTCCTCTAATCACAAAATTGACAACTGAACTCACATCTAAGGCCCATTAATCCTATCACTTTTTCCTGATCCCGACGACCTTTCCACTATGTCCTCACTATTCAACTAGACTGAATTCCATGGCCATTCATTAAAATCACTTCCATGTAAATGTCTTCAGTAAATTTGCCTCCATTCCTTATGTGCCTAAACCAAAGCCCTAGAAAAACCTAAACTCTTTTGTCTTTCCTGAGACTCTGAATCTGACTAAAGGGAAAAGTCCAACTTCATGCTGTCAATTTTCATTCTCAGTTCGAGAACATCCCCCTAAGTAGACTGTTACAACCTTAAGCAGACTGTTATTCTGTCCAGAACACTTAACTATTTCCCGGGCCAAAATGTTGTCTCATTTCTCTCCACTGTTTCGTATCTTCTCTCTCCAGTGCTCCTTGGTTGATGACATTGCTTCCTAATTGTTTGAGAATGACACTAGAGAAATTTCTACAGGACTCTAATAAGCCTACATAATTACCTGCATCTTACTAAAACAATAACAATAAACATTTTAACATCTTCCTCATACAGATTGTATGTCCATATTCCTATCAAAAGCCATTATCATTCTTAGGTATCCTAGACACTGTAGCCTACTCAAAAATATTGCTTGAGTAAAATCTCTCCTGCTTCCCTTATGTGTCTTAAAAGTTTCCTTCACTATTCACTAATTCTGACTAGCATAAATACTTGCTAAGATATGTCCCATCAAGAAACAAAACATGTTGGACATGGTAGCACAACCTGAAACTCCAGCATTTAGAAGGAGACAACAGGGTAAGAAATCTATGATCATCTTCATTTACATTGGGAATTCAAGGCCAGCCTGGGATACATGGAATTCTATCTCAACAAATCACGATTCCCTTTGCAATCTTCCAACCTTCACTTTTTTTCATAAAACTCCTTAAAGGCATTTTTTTCATAATCTTATAATGAATGTCTATAAATTTTCCTCTTCTGTGCTCATTTAAACTATTCACATTGTGACCTTTTTACCCTTATTACTCTGTTGATATTGCTTTTAAACAAAATTGACCATTGTCTCCATCAAATCAAATCCAATAGTTAAGAGTTTTCATATTAATAGAATAACATTTGACATGGACAATCATTGCTTACTCAAAAAACAAACAAAAAAAAAAACTTTTATTTTGGGCCGTCAATCCATCTCAATGGATAAAGTGTTTGTCACCAAGCCTGACAACCTAAATTTTATTTGATTCCTCAGAATCCACATGGTATAAGAAAAGAACCAACTACTGAAAGTTGTCCTCTGACCTCTACTTGTAACATAAACTCTACCCTCTCCTAACAGAGAGACATACTAAATTACCAAGAACGTCATTTTAAAAAGACAGAACAGTTGCCTAATTTGAGCTTTACCATTCTTATGATTCATCCTCAGATTAATTTGTTGGTTGTTTTTGATCTGCAATACTGAGGAACCCGATAAACAACCATCAACAATGCCTCCATCCTTGAAAGCATTCATAAAACTTGATACCTATATGTAAACCAAAAACAAACCCACCAAATCTAACACAATATAACCAGAATCTTATTTTTACTATACTCATTTAGTCCTGTGACTTAAATACCATTCACATGCTATTGAACTCCCAAACTGATAATCCTATAGTCCTTACAGTTGTTAATCAAATTCCTAGTACAGTAACTCCAAAACACCCAGAATTTGAACACAACTTCCAATGCAATGCGAACTGGAATCATCTGGAAAATGATGTGCACTCAAATAAAAATGCTACTAAATCCCAAAGGCAAAGGCCCAGAATAGACCATACTGCAGGTGAAAGGCTGCTTTAGAACTGGCTACTAGGTAACCGGTTCACATAGCATTATGAAGGGGCTGTTTGCATCCTTATCCACTGAGTCAACTCTTTCAGTGTAAGGAGAAATGTTATGGTTATCCTATGCTGGAATCACGGCTTTATTCCTCTGTATTCTCACATTATTAGCTTTAAATTTAAAATTTGAGAATGATCTTCTAGGGGTGTTTAAAAAATATTGATAAAAATTTATCTTTAGTGTTTATGGCTTTGTAGTGTTTTGTAAATACTGTATTTGTAGAATTTTTAAACTCAAACTGCCAGCGTGAAGTCATTTTAACAAAGTGATTTAACCTAAAAGTAATGTTATGTTGAACTATTTTTTTAAGATAGTACCTGTTCAACTGCAAAGGAAATAAGCCTTTCCCCTCAACTTATGAAGTCCTGTTTTGCTCCCTTCAAGCAAATTTAGTGAAAATAGCTTGCTATGAAACATTTTTAACTCATCGTCAGTAAGCTGGTTTTCAGTTCGGCACTGTGTGCAAACCACAAAGCACAGACACAATTAAAAAATTGACTTGAGGCTCTTTAGGAATTTTGACTCCAGAATAAGTCTCATTAAGAAACATAACTTTTGACACCACCTAGAAACTAGAGGTTCCCTTAGAGTTCTCATGCAACAGCAAATCCAGTTTGAAGTGGTTGTGAGCACACAGAGTCAAGCACATCCAGGAATAATCAAACAGCCATTTGGTCCTCGGTCATTCACTTCTTTCACTGAATAAAGTATTCCAAATGTTTTATCCAGTCTCATCAAGGAAACACAGTATGACAAGTAGTTTTGGGAAAAGGTGTGTGGACTTTATTTGTAGTGTTCGAATAAAACTTTTTGAGAAAGTGTAAACATCTAACTGAATAAAACTTTTTGAGAAAGTGTAAACATCTAACTTAATTTTTGGAAATGATTTGGAAACTTGAAGTACTGTGTATTAAAACAGCGTGTCTGGCTCACAGTCCCTAACCTCACTTGCTTTATCCATTTTGCATCACATTTTTATTACTCATTTTAAAAGTTTACATTACAGGATTGGCATGACAGCACTTTCCAACCTTTCCTCACAAGGCCTTTTGTTTAATTAACTCAAACGATTACATCAATTCTAGATATTAAAGTGTTAATGAACTCTGAAAAGGGCCCACTCCAGAACTTACCCAAACTGCCCATTATCTTTTCCTTTTGAACATATTTTAAGCTAAAAATTATGACATTCAGGCCAAACAGAGCCTGCCTGCTTTGTGAATGAGGTTCTGCTGGGAAGACTATGCATTTATTATCTACTGCTGCTTATGCTGTAATCAGAGAGGCAAGCAATTGTTGTGAAGACCTCGTGAACTTGGAAGCATCAACGTTTTACTATTTAGATCTTTACAGAAATTTTTGTTCAGTTAAAAAATAAAAAAACATTAAGATTGATTTTATTTGAATTACAAGAATGTACACATTTTTCTATTCTATCCAAAGATATCCATTTGGCCCACACAGAACTGACTGAGTTCTGTGAATGCTTGAAGTATGTAAACAGAACGTACAATACTGCTTCTGTGAATTCTTTAGATAGTCAAGTTTATGAAAGCAGCTTCATGGACCAGGCAAATGCAGTGAGGCAGAGAGTGCTGCTCTGGATTTAAGTAAATATC
>LZPO01118981.1:0-12001 GCA_001675575.1 Neotoma lepida | reverse complement strand
TCTTGTTCCTGATTTCAGTGGAATTGCTTTGAGTTTTTCTCCATTTAATTTGATGTTGGCTGTTGGCTTGCTGTAAATTGCCTTTATTATGTTTAGGTATGTTCCTTGAATTCCTGATCTCTCCAAGATCTTTATCATGAAGGGGTGCTGGATTTTGTCAAAGGCTTTTTCAGCATCTAATGAGGATCATGTGGTTTTTTCTTTCAGTGAATTATATTGACAGATTTTCATATTTTGAACAATCCTTGCATCCCTGGGATGAAGCCTACTTGGTCATGGTGGATAAATTTTTGATGTGTTATTGGATTCGGTTTGCCAATATTTTATTGAGTATTTTTACATCAATGTTCATGAGGGAAATTGGTCAGTAATTTTCTTTTTTTGTTGTATCTTTGTGTGGTTTGGATATCAGAGTGACTGTAGCCTCATGATGGGAAGGTGTACAGAGATGGCCAGCCAGGCTGGTGGAAAGGCATGAACTGTGGACCAATAGCTGAGGAGCCCCCATGAGCCCTCATCTAGAGACTGATGGAAGCAGATGCAGAGATCCTCAGCTGGGCACCAGGCAGAGCTCTAGGAGTCCAACTGATAAGAGATAGGAGCGATTCTATGAACAAGGGACATTGAGATCATGAAGGGAAAATGTAGAGATGGCCAGCCAGGCTGGTGGAAATGCATGAACTGTGGAACAGTAGCTGTGGAGCCCCCCCATGGTGCTGGACTGGGCCCTCTGGAAGCTTGAGACAGTTGTTTAGCTTGAGCTGTTTGAGGACCCCCAGCAGTGGGATTGGGATCGATCCCTGGTGCAGGGGCTGGCTTTTTGGAGTCCAGTGCCTATGGTGGGACACCTGGCGCAGCCTTGGCTCAGGGAGGAGTGTCTTGGACCTGCCTCAACTGAGTGTGCCAGGCTCAGAGAACTCTCCATGGGTGACCTTGTCTTGGAGGCGGTGGGAATGGGGTGTGGATTGAGCGGATGGGCTGGCAGGGCCGAAGGAGGGAAGAGTGTGAGATCTGTGGCTGGTTTGTAAAATGAGTGGAAAATCTTTTTATAAAAAAGAAAACAGTTTGAGTCTTAGCAGCTGAACAGAAAAGAGTGTCAGTTACTATGGCAACCATTCTTGCCCTGAGGCAAGGCTTCTCAGGAAAGCCAACTGAAAGTACTGCTGTAACTGTGTGCTTGGGAAAGCTCAGTTTCAGCAAATTGTGGCACTCAGAGGAGCTGCAATATCCTGAGTGTTACAACCCCCAGTAGCACGTGTTACAGCCCCCTAGCAATGAAACTCACTGTCTGAGGTCTAGGGAGCTGGATACAAAGACTCTAGAGCCATTGACAAAATAGGTTCTGAATTCAAACTGTCAGGAAAACTTTCAGGATGATATTAAAGCTGACTGTACACTCTGTAAATCAAAAATAAAGCAATTTTGAATTCACTTACATTTTCAACTGTGGTGACTCATGATTTGCATACTCTCTGTATGGTTGGAAGAAAATATAAATAGTTCTCTTAAGAGATTTTTCTAGATGTTTGCTAAGGTATGTAAAGTAATCAAATAGAGTTTACTTTTGAATGTAAGTGTGTAAAAAGTGTAAATATGTATGGTGATATTCATGCTAGTTGTAAATATGTATAGTAATGTTCATACTAGAATTATGTTAACTTTTTAATAAACCATGGTTTTGTGAAACTAAGGGAATCTTTACGTTTGCTGCAATTTATTTGATGCGTTTGCAAGGAAAGTTTTGATTTGGAAAAGGAATTGGCACAGCTAAGGTTGTTATAGATATCTTAGACCCATTCAAAAAAGAACAGTCTATCTTTATCATCCTTACTCCATTACTGGGGGTGTGGCAGTCTTTGGATCTCTGTGTATGGTCCCACTACTTGCAAGCTCTTAGTCGGGACCTGATTCAAAGCTGAGTTAGGCTCTGTACCCTTTTGCCAGAGGCTGGTACTCTAAGATAGGCAACTTTCTTCTTGCAAGCTTCAGACCTAAGCCAGAGTATGCTTGATGGAAAGTGTATCACCATAGCTGGTAAAGAAGATTAGTAAAGAAGAACCACCTAAGACAGGCACAGTCTATCTGAGAGGCCTGGGGGATTGATTCTTTATTATATAAAGAGGAGGGAGCTATGGGAGGCCACTGAGGTTTCCTAGTGAGATCTGATCTTGCTTATCTCAGCAGGGCTGCATTAAGGGATGGCTTGACCACATGCATGGTTATCAGGTGTTTGGAAGGGTCTGCACTTGGCTGTGCTAGGGGGAAGTCTTTTGCTCTGCCCCTTGGCATTCCTATAAAAAGCCCCTTTGAAGAGGCAGAGGGGGCTGGTATATTTATCCAAACCCTCCTGAAGCTATCCTGTTTTTCTGTCTGTCTCTTCTCCACACTCTCTTTCTGCCTAATATTTCTTATCTTTCTCTCTTCAAGGGTACCCTAGGAAAAAGAGGGGGCTGGCCTCCCACAGTATGTACATCTGTCCTTTGCATAAAATGCCTTGTTTCCTTTGTCTTCTTGATCTACTCTGGTTCTTACAATCATTCCACCTCCATTGCTATGGGGTTCCTTAAGCCCTGTAGGGGGTGGGGATGGATTTGTTCCAGACACCACATTTAGCAGTAGTACAATGTCTCTCATTCTCTGTACATTGACCAGCTGTGGGTCTTGGTATTTATCCACATATACTGAAGGAAGAAACTTTTCTGATGATGTCTGAGCAAGGGACATATCTATGATTATAGCAGAATGATGTTAAGATCATTTTCTGGCTTTGTTCCTTTATCAGAGCTTTGGTTTTCCGCTAGGTCCCTGGCCTATCTATTCTCAGGTTTCTTGCCAGCAGTGTATTGTCTGACATGTATTTGATCTCCTGGAATGGGCCTAAACCAAATCATTTATTATTTGGTTACTCCCATGAGCTTCATGCCACGATTTCACTAGCACATCTTACAGGCAGTCACCATCGTAGATATTTAGGTTTGTGCTTACTTTGCTTTTGTTGGATAAATTTGAGTATTATGAGAAGTAGTTAGTAGATATAAAACCTTTGGGGGCACCAGCTTAATTTCTTCATTTTCAATCAGTTGTGTAGGGTCATCTTCAGCCATAGGGCCTTATCATAAGTTTATAGAGAGGAGCCTATACACATAACAGCCTGTGCATTTTGGAGGGTCCCTATGGTGCCTCTTTTGCTAAGTATTCAATAAATATATCCCATCCCTGGAAGCTTCCTTTAGTGACAAGACTTGTCTGTATGGTTGATGCTGGGTCTCAACTGCTATTTGTCAATTTAATTTAGATTGCCTCAATAAATGTATATACTTATGCCATTTTAGATTTCCATATAGTGAATATGTGTAGGAAAATATCTCTATAGTAGGATGTAGAATCCTTTGGGTATATGACCAAGCAGTGCTATGCTGAAGATTTATGTAAATGAGACACAAGCTAAAGTCATCTGAGAAGAGGTAAACTCAGTTAAGATAATATCTCCATCCTATTGGTTATGCTCATGTCTGTGGGATATTTATTTATTAGTGATTGTTGGAGGAAGAACCAACCCATTGTGGGATATGCCATTGCTAGGCTTGTGTTTCTGGGGTCTATAAGAGAGTAGGCTGAGCAAACCATGAGAAACAAGCCAGTAACCAGCACCCCTCCAAGGCCTCTTCAACAGCTCCTTTCTTGAGATTCTTGCTCTGTTTGAGTGCCTGTCCTGATTACTTCTATCATGATTAGGGATATGGAAGTATAGGGCAAATAAACTTTTTCCTCCATAACTTGCTTTTTGGTCATGGTGTTTCATTGTGCCATTAGAAACCCTAACTAAGACAGGTCAGATGTCTGGATCCTGAAGCAGAGATACACCAACCATCCTGAGGAACTATATTGCACTGATCTTCAGAGTGCTGTACAAGTTTGCATTCCCACCAACAATGGATGAGTCTTCCCATTAGTATGCTTTCTTGCAGCATGAACTATTATTTGATTGGTGTTGGCTATTCTGCATATAATCGGATGCAATTTCAAAGTACATTTGATTTACAGTATCCTGATGAGTAAGGATCTTTTCCATTTCTCTGACCTGCCACACTGTCCCTAAGGTGGTGTTCTTTGGCCTACAAAAGCTTTTCAGTTTCATGAGGTCTAATTTACTTATTGTTGTTCTTGTACCTTTTCTATTAGTGTTCTGTTCAGAAAAATGTTTGCCATCACAATGAATTCAAGACTTTTCCTCAATCTTCTCTTTTAATAGCTCTGGCATATCTGGCCTTATTTTGATGTCTTTGATCCACTTGGAGTTGAGTTTTGTGCAGGGTGTTAGGTATGGATATATTTGTGTTCTTCTCCATGTAGCCATCCAGTTGATCAGCACCATTTGCTGAAGATGTTTTATCTGCTCCACTGTGTATTTCTGGCTTCATTGTCAAAAAAGTAGATCTCCATAGGTTTGTGGACTTAAATTGGAGACTCCAACTCCATTCTATTAATCAACATGTCTGCTTTTGAGTAATATCATGCTGTTTTTATTACTACAGCTATGTAGTATCTTGCGAGTTCACAGTGATATTCCCAGTAGTTATTTCATTATTTAGTATTGATTTAGCTTTCCTTTTTTTCCCATATGAAGGTAAAAAGTCTCCTTTCAAGTTCTAAACGACTTAATTTGTAAACTATGGTATAATCTATATTATTTTATGTATTGATATTTCATTGAAAAGTAATTGCAGTGCTTGACTGGGAGAACTCAATTTTAGAAGTGTATCCATATCCAGTATAAATGGCAAGAGTCTAGACAATGTGGCATAAATTGAGGACTTTCTGAAATATTTAATTGTAAGAAATAAATTAATAAGACACTGCCAAAATATCTGATTTGAAAATCAGCATTAGAAACTTATGGGAAACATAACTGGTTCAATCAATTCCATACCAGTATCACAGCCTCAAGTTATGTCTGGTTACATAAAAATATAGTTAGTCACAAAGCAAAACAAAAAATATGATTGAGGCAATACCTAAAACTCTCATAAACAACACACTGAAATGAAAAGTTATTGTTAAGTAAGATCATAGTATATAAAACTATATCAAAGTATTTACATCCAATTAAAATGCCTTAAAAGAAAGAGAGTCTAAAGAAAATATATTACACAGGATATCAGGACAGATATGATGCAACATGAACCCAGGGCCAGGTCTGTAATACCAAGCAGAACAAATGGGTTGAAAGACATCCATATAGCATACAGGTCCATGTGAAGAGAAGGGAGCTCATTCCTAGCTGCAAGCAGGTATATTTATATCCAATCACATATCACTCAATATTATACATGCTTAAACACAAAATGAAAATAAGAAAGTATGTGAAGGGGAAGAGGGAATATAAGAATTATTATGCCATTTGCATTACCTATGAATCCCTCAGCCTTTTCAGAGCTCTTGACATAGACAGATTTGGCTACACTCTCTTCATACCCTTAAAAAAGTCATAACATTGTCCAGTGCTACCTCTGTATAAAAGTATAGCATTTTAAATAGCAGATAATATCCCTTTATTTTCCACATAAATTAAATGTTAGAAGTATACAATGAAGGCATGAACAGATTCAATGGTAGCCAGTACAATGTTTTCCATTCCCTGCATGGCATGCATACATTTCACAAAGTTTACAGAAAACAGGATGGAGCTTTAGGAAACTTCAAAGTAACAAAATCAATCTCATTGGTATGAAATTCATGCCAAAAATGTTTTATAATCCTAATATTCTCCCACAGATCTCATATCCTCATACATGAAAATAAAAGGACTTGTGTCACCATAGCAGTGGGTCAAAAAAATATTCAGCATTAATTTCACATTGATTTGACTTAAAATTATCATGTTTGGGACCTAATCTCTCATGAATAGTGTGCTCTGATTTCAGGTTGACATCTATGAACATCCACTTGATTTTTTCTCTTTATTTTGCCATTGAAGAAATCAATAGGAACCCTTACATTTTACCAAACATTTCTCTGCTAGTTAACATCAAATGTAATCTGGTGGTTGAATGGGACAAATTTGGTCTATCTGCAAAAAGAAATGAAAATTTTCCTAACTACTACTGTAAAAATGAGAGAAAATATTTAATTGTACTTGCAGGACCCATGTGGGTACTTTCTGCAATTCATGGACCATTCTTATACATGTCCAGAACTCCACAGGTAAGTTGAAGTAGGTGACAATTAATGAAATACTGTCTCCTTAAAGTTGACTTTCTGAGTACCAAAAAGTTTAAAAGGCAGAGACAGGATATGTCTATTCTGTTCCATCAAGAATAAATACTCAGATATTTTCTGCAGAAAACAGAACAACTTTATTACAAATGGACATGAAAGGCATCAGAAATGTGAAACATTTTACTAGAAAATTTAGTTTATCTGTAGTTTTGGATAACCATAAGAAATTGGATATGATTTTAATAATGAGGTGAGGAATTCGTACTTTCTAACAAGATTTATTGCTTAACTCCTGCCATGGCACACTCATTTTTTTCAAATAACAATTCTGAGATATCTGGTTTTAAACCATTTATGCAAACAGTGCACTGTTCAAATTACAGTAATGAAATTTTATTTGCTAAACTATGGTGGATTTATTTTAAGTGTTCTTTATATTTGCTTAGCACACTTAGGTAATAGACTAATCATTATTCATTCCATCTTCTTCACATTGTGCTTATGTTCTATGTTCTTCAGCTCTACTATGGTCATTTCCAACCTCTCCTGAGTACCCATGAACAATTTCCTAATCTTTATCAAATATCTCCAAAGGATACATCTCTACCACTAGCCATGGTATCTCTAATGGTTCACTTCAGGTGGAACTGGGTGGGAGTGATCATTTCAGATGAAGACCGTGGAATTCAATTTCTTTCTAAACTGAAAGAGGAGATGCAAAGGAACATTGTCTGTTTAGCATTTGTGAGTATTATTGCAACTGATGGTACATCATACTTTAAAATGTTTCATAAGTATCATAACCAGATTATTATGTCATCAGCAAAAGTTGTGATTGTTAACGGAGAAAAAGACTCTCCTATACAATTGAACTTTTTATTATGGAAATCTGCAGAAATTAGGAGAATCTGGGTCAGTATATCACAATTTGATAGGATCACAGTTTTCGGAGATTTCTTGCTTAACTCCTTCCTTGGGACTCTCATTTTTTCACATAAGAATTCTGAGATGTCTGATTTTAAACAATTTATGCAAACAGTGCACCCGTCAAATTACAGTAATGAAATTTCATTTGCTAAACTCTGGTGGATTTATTTTAAGTGTTCTTTGTCATCATCTAATTGTAAGAAACTGAAGAATTGTTCTACCATAACAGTATTGAAATGGTTATATGGGCATAAGTTTGGAATGTCCATGAGTGATTTAAGTTATAACTTATACAATGCTGTGTATGCTGTGGCACACTCACTCCATGAGATGCTTCTGCAACAAGTAGACATATGGTCAGAGAATGCTGGGAAAGGACTGGAGTTTGACTCCTGGCAGGTAAATAGTCTTCCATTGAATGGCCTGTATGTCATAGAGATGACTTTCTTAAAGGGAACCATAGATTCTAAATCCAGGAAAACTACAAAACTTTCTCCCAGATTCATGTATTTCTGGACCCTTTCATGGCATGAGATGAAGGTCATGTTAGTGTCATAAATTATGATACTGCTTATACTGGCACACAAGTCAGCATTTTGCAATCTAAGTGAAGAAATTTTGTCCAGAATGTTTTAAGCACACACATGAATCTTCTGTTTTTAACATTTGGAAGAAAAATAATTTTTTTCATGAAATTCTTAAATGGAAACAAGAAAATGACTTTTCTTTTCTAAGATCAAAATACTGCTCATCATTGTAATAAATAGATTCCAGAAAATACTAGTAGTACTGATACTTTTTGAACTGTTAATGAACCCAATTCCCTGGGTTATGATGAAATAACAATGTTGCCAGGAAGAAATAGAGAATGTGTCTCTACTCTATAAGCATATAATTTAGGTGTGCATGTTTTAGAGTATCAACTCCAGTGAGAAAAATTTAACATTAAAGTATAATGAAACTTGATATCTATATGTAATTTCTTTTACTTACTACTGAGTATTCTCATGAAACTACATTTTAGGAAAGGCTAATGAAACTTACAGGCATTGCATACTTTAAATTTTCTGTCTTACTGTGTAGGCATTGTTGAAACTAAAATGACAAATGTGTTTTAGATGTTCTCTTTTCTGAAGAACATACAATTTGTAAATCCTACTGGAGACCTAGTGAATATGAACCAGAAGACAAAACAGAATACAGAGTATGACATTTTCTATATCGCAGATTTTAACAAACACTTTGGGCTTAAAGTGAAAATAGGAAAGTTTTCTGTACATTTTCAAGACAATCAACAATTGTACATATCTGATGAAATGATAGAATGGGCCACCGATTTTACACAGGTAATTTGGTCTTAACTCATGTAGCACAAATACTCTAAAATAGCATGCTTCATCATTGGGATAAAAGGTTTTCACATTTACTCATTTATTGACTCACTTCCATTCTTCTATATTCTCTCTCTCTTGCTCACTCTCTCTCCTCTTGTATGTGTGTTTCACAATATATAAATCACCATAAATTCATAGTATTTTTCTTAAAAACAATAGAATTTTACTTTATAATATGCTACATTTGTTAAATAGAAGGATTTTCAGGGGCTCCATGTTGTTTATCACTGCAGCTTTTGCAACTTCCATTAAACTCTTTGTGTCTAAAATGTATCTGCTTTTCCTCAGACTCCTCCTTCAATATGCAGTAGGCCCTGCAGTCCTGGACACAGAAAATCCCCTCAGGAGGGAAAGGCTGTCTGCTGTTTTGATTGTTACCCTTGTCCAGAAAATGGAATTTCCAATATGACAAGTAAGAATATAATTTACCAAAATAATCATGAGATTATTAATTTTCTACCATATTTACATAGTTCCTTTTGGGAAAGGAAAAGACAAATTTCATTGTAAATTTGTAAGCATTGGTAACACTGCTATTTGAAATATTACACTGTCTGTCATTTTAACTACATTTGTCTCATCAGTCTAGAACCCATGAATATAATATTTTCTCCTGGATATTACAATAGAGTACCAAAGATTACTACTGCAGATCATCTTAATCATAATATTCAGACCTTTTAATAATTTGTATCTACTTTGCAATGTATTTAAGATTTATATATTGTGCATCCTATGTTCCAAGTACTGCCCAATGTTTCTAAAAGGAGTGGATGTTCAGTGATGTTCAACCATTTTTTTAGAAGTGCTCATTTTTGTACTGTGTGCTATGGTAGATCAATGCTATCCTTGGAAGTTTATATTTCTAGTTCCACTCTATTTCATAGGTTAGTTTGGATGCCATCATATTGCACTCTGAATGAAATATTTTCTTATAATATTCATAACAAGTAATGAACAGGGTTTTTTAATTAAGTAGGTGATGGATTCTACATTAATGTACAGAAACTTTGAAATCTATGTTTTTCATAGTATAACAAGCTCTGAAGGATGGAGTTAATTATTGTTGTATTAATGAGATATAACTAAATAATTCCCTAGCAGTTTGGTTTAGAGCCAGCCAAGCATGTAAATATAATTTTATATGATTTGAACATGAGGATTGTGAAGAAATAGCACAGGATTTAAAAAATTACACTAAAACTATAAACATATTTGACTATAAAACCCAGTGACTAATGCAAGAATATAAAACACTTGAATAGAATAATGCATAAAAATTATATTGATTCAAATGATAATATCACATATATTCATATATCAAATTAAAAAGTCACATATATTGATTTTTTGTGTTGGTTGAACACTTAATTTTATTAAATTCCCCTTGCTCCTACTTAAAAAAGCATGGGATGAGTGGGGGAAGGGGAAGTTATAGTCAGATTATATAATATTGGAGAAGAAATTATTTTCAATAAAATAAATAAATGCAACTTTTTTATACTTAATTTACATATATATTAAAAATTGAAGCATTTGAATATTTCTACTCATCAGTTTAGATGACTTTGCTTAGCAAATTCAGATAGGATTGAATAACTGAAACAGAATGTAAACATTCTGATGAATAGACACAATACTGGAATAGCATCATAATATTTCCATTTGATCTTTAGGGTAAATGCAGTTGAAGGACAAATGAGTATACTGTGGTATAAATCACAAAGATACAAATGGAAGGAAGTGCTCAGCTTCATCCAGTACTATCTTTCAAAATTATTGCCTTGAGTTATAGAATATTATCTAGGTTTTGATGTTTGCACAATCGATACTACAACCTCAGGAGCACTGAACTATCAAATCTTATAGAAATTAGTAAATTTTACAGATAATGTGTCCAACCAAAGAGCAAACAGTGAAACATAAAACTATATGTTATGTTTTTGACATGTAGAGAATTTGAGTGGTAATTTGTTCATTTTGTCTCTGCTTTCCATTATCAGTGTTGCCCTTTTTTTGCTTCTTTTCTTTTCTTTTTTCTTATTTTTGAGATTATAATATAATTTCATCATTTCCCCTTTCCCCTTCCTTCCTCCAACTCCTCCTATATATCCCTCTTTGCTCTCTTTCAAATTCATGGCCACTTTTCTCATTAACTGTTGAAATGTGCATACATTTTAGAAATATTAACATATATTTCTAACTACAAACTGTTTAGTCTGTATAATATTCCTTTCATAGGATTGACCATTTCTTTTATCCAAAGAAAATCAGTTGGTGTGCCATACTCTGGAAAAGAAAATTTCTCCCATATTCTACATTCATTAGTTGTCAGGAGTTCTATGCGTAGGGTTGAAGTCTGATTGTCTTTCCCCCATCCACTTTGCCACATTTATTATTTTTGTCCTTGTTCAAATCATGTTTAAGCAGTCATGTTCGTGAGACTTTATATCTGTAGCTTGTGACATTTCTATTAGACACCTACTGACATCAAACTTCCTGATCCTCTAGCTCTTATGATCTCTCTATCCTATTCTTCTGCAATTTTTCTTGAGACTTAATTGAGGGAGTATTATTATAGATGTATCCATTAGACTGTGCTCCACAACTCTACATTTTCACTGGCTGTGATTTTTCTCTAGTTGTCTCTGTCTCAATATAAGTTTCTTGATTAGGGGACAGTACTTTACTAAAATGTATGCAAGCAAATATTTTGAGAATTTTTAGGAATTGTACTGGTTTAATAATGTGGTGGATATAGGTTCCTTCCAAGATATGAAGTGGGTAAGGTTTGTGTGTCAAAGAAGTCATGTGAGTACATTTTTAGGTGGGACCTAACTTGCTGCTGATAGACAGATCATAATATGAAAGGAGGTAGCTCATTCTCAGTTCTTGTTTGACATAGTATGCAAAACTATGTAAAACAACTGTGTTTCCATGAGTGACTCAATCTAAGGTATGTTACTGTGGCTACATGAACATTATGTAAAAGTTTATTATTGTTTTTGAAAAATACTAAAAAGTTCTGGGGTAAGTAAGATAAATATAAACAAAACCTTTGCATTATGATGAAAGGCAATGGAAATTAGAGTTAAATCCTATGCATCAAACACATTTAGTTTCCATATACCACAAGTGGTAAATAAAGTTTAGCTATGACTTCCTAATTCATTTATAGCTGTCATGTTTCATGAATACTAGGGAAAAAATAAATCTGAAAATGCTTGCCTCCTTATATTAGATATGGATCATTGTGTGAAGTGTCCAGATGACCAGTATGCTAACACAAGACGAACTTACTGCCTCAAAAAAGTTGTCATCTTTCTGGCTTATGAGGATCCCTTGGGAATGTCTCTGGCTGGCTTGGCTCTCTTTTTCTCAACTCTTACAGCTGTTGTACTAGCTATCTTTTTGAAGCATCAAGATACTCCCATAGTCAAGGCCAATAACCGAGTTCTCAG
>LZPO01118980.1:0-12009 GCA_001675575.1 Neotoma lepida | reverse complement strand
GGGCACCAGATCTCATTACGGATGGTTGTGAGCCACCATGTGGTTGCTGGGAATTGAACTCAGGACCTCTGGAAGAACAGCCAGTGCTCTTAACCACTGAGCCATCTCTCCAGCCGCCAGGGCTTTGAGGTCTTATATGCTCAAGCTAGGCCCAGTACAGTTCTCTTTTTGCTGCCTGCAGATCAAGATGTAGAACTCTCAGCTCCTTCTCCAGCACCATGTCTGCCTGCACGCTGCCATGTCCCACCATGATAATGGACTAAAGCTCTGACACTGTAAGCCACCCAATTAAATGTTTTCCTTTCTATGAGTTGCTGTGGCCGTAGTGTCTCTTCACAGCAATAGAAACTCTGGCTAAGACACTGACCTTCTGCCCTGCCTCTGCTTCCTGGTTACCTGTCGCAGTCCCTCTCCCTGTGTGCCCTGCCCAGCACTGCCTATGGAAAGCAGGCTGGCCTAAATCCTTGCCTGGGGATGCTCAGTGTTGTGGACTTTGAGGAGGGTGACATACTTCTTCTTGTTCCTTTCTGTCACCAAGATGAGGTTGCAGGCCTCTGTTATCACACAGCTCCCAAAAGTTCCAGTCCCTCCACATAAGCCACCCACCCAAGCTCTGGCCTCTGCCAGCTCTGCAAAGTCTCCAGGCAGATGTGAGCAAGGTTCCCTCTCTTATCATGGGATGTCCCTTAGCTCCAGGACACACTGAAGCAGGGGGAGGGGAGTATATCCTAACCAGCTCGTGGAGCCAGAGTCATCAGAACCATTGTGGAGGTCATCCAGCTGGGATGTTATCCCCAGATTGAGGGGACCCCCAAAAGACCACCACGGAAACCGAATCCTGTATATAAAAACAAAGAGCCTTTATTTTCAAGCTCAGAGCTTGGTCCCTCTGTCTGTCTGATGCAGTGGTGAGAGCAGAGAGCCCGGAGCCCGGGCAGGGTGGGGGTTTTATCATAGCAGAGGTTGGGGTGAGGGGATTTCCAGGGTTTGGGACCCTGATTGGCTGACATTTGTCTAGGGGTATAGGGAATGTTTGGAATGTCAGGTATTTCCTTTTCCTGGGCCCAGGTGTTGCCTGCCAGAAGCTGTGTCTGGGCTTCTCAGCCTGTCATTGCAGCTGTGTGGTCAAGCTGTTTTGCCCCCCCCCCAACAGGGACATGGATATAGGACAGCCATATGGCTGCCCACTAGGGAGGGACCCCACATGGAAGTGCTGTGTAAGACAGTGCAGACTGGAAGGATATTCCATTTTGGGGCTAAGCTAGGTCAGGATGCCCCAGCTCCAGGTGACAGGGGACTTGAATGTCTCTATAGCAAGGTATGTATGCACAAGGAGCAGCATCCTAGGTGAGAGCTGGTTCTGGCTTGATTCTGGGGTCTGAGAGACTGCTGTTAGCAGACCAAAGGTCTGGTGGTGGTGAGATGAACTACCATAACCAGGATCCAGTTATTAAATGATGCAGGCCAGCTATAAATAGTGCCAAAGGTCAGGACTGCTGAGTCTGTAGGGTGTAGGACAATGGGCTCTTGATTCTGCTGGAAGAAAAGGAGAAGGGCAGGGCCCAGTAGCTTTCACCCTGGCAGAGTGTCAGAAGGCCCAGGGGACAGTAGAATCTCATCTGTCTGCCCCGTTACCCTGTTCACTACGCTGAGGTAAGCTGTGCAGATGTCTATGGCCTGGCTTCCTGTACTCCTGTCCTCATACACACTGGTGATGGGAGGAATGAAAGCCACTGTGGTTCCCCTTCTTCCTTGGCTGTAGAGCTCAGGAGTCAGACTATCTTGTGTGTTCAAGTTCTGAGTGGGCTACATATCACTTCCATTTCTGAAGAGATAGAAGATTTCTGTGTTGAAGAGAGGGTAGTTACACTACTTCCTCCAGTCGTAGACATCTAGACACATGCATATAGAAAGTATGCCGTAGACAGGAGATGGCATCAGACTTAGCCAGAACAAAGTATGTCTACAAGACCTCTGCAGTGAGGACCCTCTTGCTTCTCACATCCAGAGAGACCATTGAGAATCCAGTGCACCTGTGAAGAGCAGATTGCAGCCCTTAGGACACTGCTAGGTATCATGTTCAGTGACTCAGCCGGGCCTAGAAGGAGAGGTAAGGGTCAGCAGCGGGGGGTCTGGGGACTAGGACCCCATCTGATGAGTAGCAACACCGCATCCATATAGCTGGTCTCCTGGAGGGTGTGGGAACTGGTAACAGCTGGAGAGTGGTCTAAACTCTTTTATTGGATACCCTGCCTGTGATCCCTCTTCCTCTGAGAACCTGGGAATGTCCCTTGTCTCTCATGAAGCACCATGCCCTAGTTCATTCCTCTAAGGTAGGACTGGTGTGGACCCCCAACCTAGCCAGTTAGTTCCTCTGCTCAGGAGTTAGCATCGGAATGTAGAGATGCTGACACTCAGCCCAGGAGGACACCTGAGCTCAGACCTGGTGCTATGACCTTAGACAAGTGATGAGAATGGACTGCAGATCTGAGAAACCCAGCAAGAAGCCCCACAGGAAGGGGAGAGAAGTGGAGCACAGAAGGCTACTCCTTGCTTCTTGAAGACTTTCCAGGCAGTTTTCTGGTTCCTGGCCCGCATGAGATACCTCGTGTTCTTATGTAACCCGCTTGTTAAATGAGCTGGACTCAGCCAGGTGTAAGAAGAAAGCGGCCTCGTTTCCCTCCGTGTACCTTTCAAACGTCCTCTGTAGATACTTTATTTTGTTTTTTCCCACTCACCCTGTCCCCAGATGAAGGTAAGAACTCAGCAGGCCCTTAGTCCCTTCTAAGAGTACCCTCATTCCAGATAGTTCTGTGTAGAGGTCAGGGCTGGCCTCCTAAAGCCTGGCAGCTTTGCTGGCCTGGAGCCTGGCAAGACATGAGATGGGCTTCTTTGCTGGGTTTTGCCAGTCCCATTGCCTCTCTCACCAGCCTACAGTGTTCTCTGGCCCTTGGGATGGGGGCGGGGAGGTGTCTTCTATGGTGGCCTGGTTTTCATCCAGAGCTTGTGCTGGTCACCCCTTCATTGTGGTATTTCCCTTTCCTTCTGGGCACCTCCAGCTCCCTCCTCCCCCTGCAGGTGGCTGCTGCTTCTCCTTTCCCTTGCTCCTGCCCCACCAGGCCACACTCTGCCCTGGCCTCCCACTGCCTCCCCCCTCCTCCCTGCTTTGGTGCCTGGGGCCTTAGGCTTGGGGTCTAGTGCTGGAGCCGTGCCCCTGTTGGTCCTGATATTTCCTGTTGTTTGGCTTGGGGTGAGGGGCCACCTACCTCCCCACAGTGCTGGAGGACACTCCCTCCTCTGGGGTCTTTCCCCTTCACTGAATACACAGAGCCTAGGAGGGCACTGGCTAACTGCAGAAGCTGTTTCCTCTTTGCAGAGTGGTCTCACACTTGCTCTGGAATGTGTGGTTCCAGGGAGTTGTTACTTCGCTGGACTCTCAGGTGAAACTCCTGCAGTCTGCACCCTGCACACACGTAACAATGCCCTTTGCCTCCTCTAGCTTCTCTTACTAGAGCAAGACTGGGACATGTCGAGTATGGGGGATCAGGGGCCCACATACCAAAGGGCCTGTGCACTCACACCACCATTTCATCCAGAAGCCTGGAGCTGTTTTCAGTCTTGCTCAAAACAGCAGCCCTTGGGGGAGGGGCTTCTCAGTGCCACTTACTCAAGTGGCATTGCTGTTCCAAGGACTGAAAGCAGAAGGAAGGTGGACTTTCTTGCTTTTTATCCATATCTGCAGATAGGTGAGCCCACCAAGGAGAGAGAATTCTGCACTGTCGGAAATTGTGTGATTATAGGTCTGTAAAGTCCCCACCTGGTAACGAAGTTCAGATGCTGTTCTCTGGCTGGTCAGAGCCCAGGATGCTGCCTGGTTGTGTGTGTGCACTCAGAATCAGGCCCCTGAGCACAGCCTGGTCTCCTGGCTCCAAACTGCTGCTAGTGAGCTGACCTCCTCCCTCCCGTTTCCCTGGGGAGAACAGGCTGTGCACCTCCAAAAGCCCCATTCCTTGTCTTTTCACATACCCAGCATGTGGTTTGAGTAAGAGTTGTCTTGGGACAAATGACTCAGTGAGTAAGAACAGTTGCTGTGAAAGCAATAGGATCTGAGTTCAAGTCCCCAGCCCCCATGTAAAAGCTAAGCACAGCTCCTTATGCCTATAACCCCAAGTTGGGGGTTGGAGACAGGCAGATCCCAAGAGCTCACTGGCCAGCTAATCTAACAAAACAGTGAGCTTCAGTTAGAGGAAGACACTTGACAGCCTCCCCTGACCTCTTCACACGTAACATGTATACACACACCATACAACATCATGTGTGCATACATGTGCACACATACAGACTTGGACATGAGGTTTGGGAGAAGCAGTTGGTGCTATGGTGGGAAAAGGGTTGCTTAACATTGCTTAGCCTGGATTTCCACACCAGAACTCTCTGGGGATTTGGCCCCAAAACCAGGGATCAGAAGGATGAACCTTGTTTTCCTCAGCCCTGTTCCCCCACCCCCACTCCAGATGTGTGGGCGGTATGGCTAGTGTTTGCACCAGGGTTGGGCCATTTTCCTCACAGTGTCCAGCTTTCACTCTCACCCCAACAACTACAGGAGATGGGAACAAGTTAAGAATTCATGTTCAGTGCCTGTCACCCAGTACCTTCTGGGTGACTTCTGTGGCGGCATTACTTGCTCTTTTGAAAAATGGGAATGCTGACTCACCCTCCCTCTCCACTGTATGAAAAAAGTGACCAGTCTATTTCTAAGTCCACTGTAGCTTTCAAGAAACACCAGTTTAACTTGTAGAAGTGTTCCCATGGTGGCTAAAGACTGCTGTGGCCAAGGGTGTGAGCCATTGTACTTTAAATCTTGAGTCAACTTTTTATTTCTGTTCATAGAGCAGAAGTAGATACTCCTCCGTGTCTTATCAACATGTGCGTTTTTGTTTTTCCTCTTTGCAAACCCAAAAGGCAGCCAGCATGTGCTGTCTTACCCCTCACTTAGGGTACCTCCCTTGTTCTTATTAGGGTGGCTTTTTTTTTAATTTATCGTCCAGTCGTGATATCTAAGTTGGTCATAAACTTTATCATGTTTTCCGCCACAGTGTTTATACCTTTCTGAATCTGAATCTGAGTTTGGATATTGCATCGGTATTAATTCTGTATTTGCAGTTAGCATACATAGTAATGTATAGCACAGAGGCTTCTCTTGTTTGATATCAGCCTTCGTCATTTTTGTCCTTGATTTCTTCCTTTATGGTTTTAGAGCTTCCCTGGTCTGTTTTACAAAGAGACAGCTCTGGCAGGCAGCGTGGGAGCCTGTTGCAGCAGTGTCGGGGGGAGATGTCGCCTGCACTAGTCTTCGAGAATGCTTGGCCTGGAGCAGCTTTGGCCAGGGGAAGACTGGGAAAGGGAAGGCCTGAGCCACACTTGAGTACAGAGGAACAGCTCCCAGAAGCCTCTGGTGTTAACTGCCTGGCCTGTGAGGAGCTTCTTGGGCACCTGAGACTTAGGTGAAAATAGAGGCTTTGCAGTAGAGACACTGGCCAAAGATTCCCTGGCATGGGACTCCTGATGCGGCAGGTAGGAGAGGTGTGGTCTTGATGACCTTGTGTGTGCTAGATGCTATATCCCCTGCTTTTACTAACAGAGGCCCCAGGAAGGCATTCTAGAACAGCAGCGCACAGTATAGATGCATCCACCTAGCACTCATGGCTTTTATTGCAGATTTGTGTCATTACAAGGATAGTCTGGGAATATATTTAAAAAAAAACAAAAAACAAAAAACCCTCCCTTTTATACATAAACAGAACATGCTACATGGTACACTGGGAGAAATGCTGAGGTAATAGGCATGCACCCAGATGTGGACAGTCCCAAATGGCCCACAGCTCACACACCTGGCACATGTAACCACTGGGAGGGTCTCACCTTCTTGACTTATCTATTGCATCTGACATGGCAGTCATAGACCTCTAAGCCCAGCAGGACTCAGGAAGCCACCATGCTGCAGTGCACCAGCAGCCCCTGAGGGCACTGCAGCTCATGGAGAGCAGTTAGTTTTTCCTTGTATGGCCTCATCTTCTGGGGAGGTGTAGCTTGGGGACAGGATGCAGATTGTTCCCCGTCAGCACAGGACCTCAAATTTGCAGCTGTCAGGGAGTCCCAACATGTTGGCAGTGACTTCTCTCCACTGGAGTGTCTCTGGCAAGGCAGGGACTGTTTGTGTAGAAGCTAAAATAATGTGGAAGCTAAAGTATGAGTGGAAGGTGCAAAACTGAATACAGGTCTATGTGGCTGCCACTGTGACTCTTGGCCTGGCCTTCCCTTTCCCAGCTGGAACCTGAGCCCAGACTATTTCCTCCCCAAAGGCCAATGAATTGTACCAAAAATAAAGGTCTGTGTGGCAGAAGAGAGGTCAGGGGAGAAGGGAGAAGAGGTCTCTTGACCTCCAGTGAGGGACCTCCAGTGAGCAGCCAGAGACAAAGGCACAGAAGGTGCAGGCTGAGGGTTAACTGGATGGAGCGATGCTGAGCAGTCCCGAGAAGGGGAAAATACAACAGTGAAAGGGGAGTGGTTGATCAGGTGCCCAAGAGGTTCCCAAGCAAGAAGGCCAGAGATGAGCTTGCAGAGATGAGAGATGAGCTTGCAGACATTCCAAAAAAGGTCCAGGCAATGCCAAGGACTGTGTTTTGAAATCAGGGCTACATGGTCTGTTCCATCCTTAGAATCAAGTACAAGGCAATGAGGAGAAGCATTCTCGTAAGGGCAGAGCTGTGTTGCTGGCATCAGCATCTGAGTGCTGAGTGTGGAAAAGTTAAGTGTATGTGTCAAACCCTCGTGTGTATCTAGACATCCCACGTGGGATGTGTGTCCAAGAGCACACACGCGTGGTGGCTCATACGCATGTCTGTCATGTCTGAGGGTGTTGGAAGTTGTGTTTTTATTGGAGGGACTTAACTTAAAAAAGTCTGCAGTTCTACCCTGTCCTGGGAACATGCAGGAGCGAAAGGATGCAGGAGGAACAGAGAACACTGTTCACTGCCATTATCTGGTAGAGTGACTTGGAAAGCAGGGTCCAGCACCCTGTCCTTCCAGCCTGAGAAGAGCTGGTGAGGAGCTGTGCTCAGGTCTGCGTGCCTGGGATGGCTTCAATGGCTTCTGGCAATGGCCATGGGTGGCCAGGAAGGGGGCAAGCTTAGTGGAAGGTGTTGGGATTGGGCCGAATCATCATCACCACTTTCTTGAGCGAGTAAGATCCTCCTCGGAACTCAGCCCAGTAGACCCCATCCTGGTATCGGCTCCGGTAATGGCCCCCACGGTACCAGACCCCATTGAGGTTGGAGTGAGCACAGGCATTATACCACCATCCTCCCTTCTGATAGTGGGCACAGTTTCCTGTAAGAGAGAAGGGAGTGAGGAGTATTTAGGAGGAAGTGGTTTTGCCCCATCAGTGGTGTGTCTTCCAAAGGACCCCGAGGGCATTCAGATCAAGAACGCTGGAGTGGAGAGAGAGCCCTGAGCAGGGGTCAAAGGCTGGCCTGCCTTTGCAGGTTAGCTTTATGACAAGCTAATGGTAGGACTGCAGATAGGTGACTTCACCTTTCCCAGCCACTATGTTCTCATCTGTAGAAGGACAAAAATAATGCCTACCACACAGGACTGCTGTAAGAATAAATGAGAGCCATGTAGCCCTTGGCCTGAGCTGCACGCAGAGGTGGCCCTGGAGAGAGTGGAAGTGGCCTGCTGTGGGCTGGGGAGTGGGAAAACAGTTCTCTCTAACGATTTTTAAGAGTTGAAAGAGCTAGATAAGAGGCTTTCAGAATGATGAGGGAAGTGTTTAAGATGGAATGACTCTCTTGTCCTCCCTAGCCTGAATTCCATCCAAATCACTTTTTGTGTTATTTCGTAAAAGAGGGATATTTCCATGAAACCCTTGGCATTATCACGTCACCTTTGTGCGGCCAAGAACAAGCAGTTCAATAATAAGAAGCGTGGGCAAGGTATGAGCAGGCATGCAGGGGCCTGGCACCCCACACAGGGAGGACAAGAAGAGCCCAGTTTCCTGGGCTGAGCTGGGTCCTGGGATTAAGAGAGAACCCCTTCCTCAGGGAGAGGCTGTCTCCAGCAGAGGTCATGGGAGGAGGGGTGAGGAGCGGTGAGGAGGTCACAGGCAGCTGGAGGCTGAAGCTGGGGGCCTCAGCCCCAGCCTTACCATATTTCCCAGAGTTTTTCTTGGGGCATCTGCTGAGTCATGTCTTAACACCGCCAGGACCAAGTGGCAGTGCTGCATTGGGCGAACAGGGAGAGCCCTCAGCAGCCTCCCTCCCATACCCTGGCCCTAGCCATGTATGTTCCGGGACCCCATCTGAGAGTTTCCTTACTCCCCAAGATAGCTCTCAAGTACATACTGAAGCTCCATGTCCCAGCATCAGACAGATGAAGGCCACCCTTCTGCCTTTTCTGAAAGCTTTTGTAATTTTGGCTCAGAGGACCCACTACNGAGCAATGGCTGCTTCTCGGGGCCCTTCCAGCAGAGTTAGTTCAGTGCCAGAGCAGACAGCTGTATCTCTGTGTTATGAGGACGTGAGAACTGTCCTCTAGAGTGTGGCTGCCTTGGGGACCTGGGATGAGTTTCCCTGACTTAGTATGAAGGTATCAGGGATTGCTTGGAGCACAGCTGTTTCTAAAACAGCCCCCAGAGCTCACTGTGCCTCAGAGACAAGGTCCACCTTCAGACCATAACTTAGGGGGAGGCTAGGCAGGATGGGCTAGGCCTGCCTGGGAAGCAGACAGAGACTCAGTCCAAAGGTGGTATCAGCCTCAAGAGCACTAGTCCTTGCTGACTAACCAACCTACAGGGCCTCTGGGCCCCGTGAGATGTTCCTGGGTGTTGGTTCAGAGTCATGAGCTAGAGTGTGGGACGTGGTTGTGGGTTGTTTACCCTTAGGGTCAAGCTGTACCTGTGCATCTTGGAATTTTCTGTATTCTCCTTTGTTTCTTGTTTAATCAAGACCTGGGTTTAAGGATGTAATCAGGGACAAATGACTTCTCCGCTAGCGGATTTCCTCTTAGTGGCTTTTCTTACAGCACTGCATTCGCATTACAGGAAGCCAGCAAGAGAGTCACTGAGCAGAGTCCTTACTGCACAGTGCATCCTGACCAGAGCACCTGAAGCAAATGCTCCTGTACCATTCATTCCCTGACCTTTTAGGAGGCATTGTCCTTACTTCCAGATTCAAGATGATGCAGCATGCTGAGGATGCATGACTGAGGTGATGGGGCCAGCATTGGAGTGAGGAGTGTATGGCCCAGACTCTGTAGACTGTAAATATGTGTTCTCAGACAGAATTGAGAAGGGCATAGCCTGAAGCATGAGTACCTTGGCCCAGGGCAGCCCTCAACTGTGAGATCTGTGCACTTCTGCCCTCCCTGTTTGTAAGTGCCACTTGTCTGAGGACAGGGATGGAAGGGGACTTTGAGAAACAGTGTCGGGCAGCTTGGTACGGCTGTCTGTCACGTGGCATCTTCTAGCTCCAGGTCCTAGAGTCAGGGCTGTATGGTTGGTGGATCTCTCATCCCCATTCAACACCTAGGTTTGGCTCTACTTTTCCTACCTGTGTATACATCGTGGTCCCTGTCCAGAGTGGTGAACTGTTTGCCATTGTGCCAGGTAAAGGAGTCGCCTGCGTTGCCATGGTAGCGCCCCAGCCGCAGCTTATAGTAATCGCTCTCTGGTTCCAGGCGGAAGCTAGCATATTCTGCAAAGACCTTGCGGCCAGACCAGTCCTCCATGGTTACAAGCAGTTTGTAGTTGCCTTGGTTTGTCAGCCAATAGATGTTCTCCAGGCCCAGCCAGTATTCGCCGTCGATGTTCCCAAACCCTTGCTGAGGAAGACCCGGGAGAGCATGAGTGAGGAGCCTGTGTCCCAGGAAGAGTCAGAACATGATGCAGGCCTGGGCTCCAGTCCCTGCCTCCTGTGTGTCAGGCTCTGTGACTGAGTGAGTCACTGAGCCTTTGTAACCATCAATCATGTACTGTTCACACATCCCAAGAGCACACCTTTTCCCTTCCATCATATGAGCCTGTTTCTTGTCCTTACCTGAGGATGCTGTAACTTCTCAAAGCCAGGATGATGTGGTTGCTTGAGAGCCTGGCACCCAGAAGGCATGCAGCCAGCATTGCTTAGACAAGAGCCCTCACCTCCCCCAAGCCTCTGTTGCCTTCTCTGGAGATGGACTATGTGTGGGTTGTATGTTGGCCCCAGCATAGACAAGTAAGAGCTGTGACAGGTATGTGATATCCACTTGGGTCCTTCTAGGTTTGAAACCCAGTAGTTTTGTTACTCATTTAATATGTGGTTTGGGGCATCAGCTAGGCAGTGGCCCCCAAAGTCTCATAAGTGATTCTCAGAACCAGGCGCTATCATCAGCAGCCCTAGGATGGGTAAGCACTTGCTGTATTATACCATCTCCATGAGAAAATGGAGGAGCACAGAGAGGACCTGAGGCTAGGCTTTGGAGAGGGAAGCAGGAGATACACAGGCTGCCCAGGGCAAGCCAGGATGGAGGAGACTGGGAGCCAGCAGGACCACATGCAGAGGCAATGGGACTGATGGGAGTTGCAGCTTTGGACTTGAGGCCTCAGCTGCAGTTGCTGCTTTACAACACTGTGGCTGTAAGCCGTGGCAGGGTGCTCTCCCTTCTCACCTGCAAGGTGACTTTGTAGCAATACCTTCCTTAAGGGCATACACAAGAGCCCGTTATTGCAGTACCTGGCACAGGACAGGTGTCCATTGACCTGAACTGCTCATGCCATCCTTAGTGTCCCCTCTTGGTTCAGAGCAGGGTGAGAGGTGTGGCAGACCCCTTGCACTTGACACAAGGAGAAGCATTCAGTATCCTGGGAACTGGGAAACCCAGAGAATGGACCTTGCAGTTAGGCCAATTATTGTCATGTTTCCCTACACACACCTTTTAGGGGAACTTCTCAGGACCTGGAGCCCTGGGACCTGCCCCTTATGGCCCCTAAGAGCAGGTCACCTTGTGGAGGCCCTGGCTGCGAGTAAAATGCTGTCCCTACTCCATCCTCCCTGAACAGCAGACAAGGAGGGGCCTGGCCTTACCACTCTGATGGCTTTGCAGTTCCTGTCTTTGTCCTTCTGGATTGGGAGTGGACCAGTCACCTTGCAGGCCATGCATACAGGCCCGCTGGTCTCACCTTATAGGTCTCCCAGTTCCTGAAGAAGTTGACAGAGCCATCCAGGCGTCTCTGGATGACGGTCCAACCCCCAGGGTCATGTCTCTGGTCACACCACACCTGCATGAGGCGGTTGGTGTTCTCGGGCTTCACCAGGTAGATGGAGCTGGTGTCGTGGCCATCCTCCAGGGCTTGCAGGCAATCTCTCCATGGGCCTGTAGACACAAATATGTATATGTTATATAACTGCCTGCCGCCAGACTACACCCTAGCTGTACTCCAAACAGACGTAACCTTTAACAGAGAGAGAGCTAAGGAACACTGTTTAAAGGAGCAGATCTTTGTTTTGTAAGTTTGAGAAGTCATGTGCTCTGAAAGCAAGAGCCCAGTCCGAGAGTCAGAAGGCCTGGACTCCAAGCCCACTTGTGCTCTCTCCTTCACCTGTAAGACCTATAAGAAAGGTTCTTCACATCCCCCAGCTATTGGTTTCTCTTGTTTGTAGACGAGAGTCATATTTTTCCTACTCAGAGCTATTAGGTTTACAGAGGTCATGTGGGGAGATATTCTTAGGGTGAATTTTTTTTTAACATTAAAACAATGGAATTTTATTTTGATGAAAAAACTCGAGTTTACAATCTTTTAGTAAATNAAGAGCAAGCAGTTTATTTTCCTATCCCATGACTCTTAAGAAAAAAAGCATTAGTAACTAAATATCTGAACAGATTAAGGGTAAGGCAGGGCTTTGCCCAATCACTGGGCATGCTTTAGTGAAACATTTCACTATTAGGATAAGAATTTGTACCTCTATTTATGTTCAA
>LZPO01118978.1:0-12032 GCA_001675575.1 Neotoma lepida | reverse complement strand
TGAAACTGTGAGGAAAAAATAGTGAGGTTGAGAAAAAGTGCCCATATTTTGCCATCTAGCTTTGATTATTTTATATTTTGAACTGAATAGACCTTTGTCTGTGCCTATATGGTGCACTCCTAAAGAGACTGTCTTATTAAGGATGGCTATGTTACTGTAGATCAGAACAGTTTTCTGTCACTGTGGTGTTGTGGCTCCCTTATATTGTAGTGTCTTATTGCCAGGGCTTCTTGTTGCTTCTCTTTGTTGTCATTGTTGGAGTATCTCTACAATTCTCAGCCCTCCAGGAAGAAGGCAGCTCTCACCAAACTCTTCTATTTCCTTCTGGTACCCCTCATGAAATACATTCCTTGGGAATGGTTATCTTTATTTCTTCTGTGGTAGCTACTCTGCTTTATGTGTCCTAACATTCTCACATCTTTGAATATTTAATCCTATTGTCCACTGTCTTTCCAGAATTTTTAATATTGTATCACCCTTTACCATCTCAATTCCTGTCTTTGTGTTCCTCAGGACAGGAAGAAAAGATTCCTTTGAATCACTGAATCACTATTTAAAAAATTTAAATCTATATCTTAGTGTTGCCAAGAAAGTAAATGTTCCTTTGATTCCTTTTATGTTCCAATCCTTTCACTCAAACACTCTAAGAATCTAGCATCATTTATTGCGGCTCTACTTGGTGTATGTTATCTAATTCTTGTCACTTTGATTTTTTGTTTGTTTCTTCTTTTCAGACTCAGTATATCTCTAGCTAAGCCATGCCATAACTTTACTTTAGTTGTAGGCATAATTGATGGAGAAAAAATAAAGGCAGCCATTCCCTTTTGCAACAAGCCCCCTATATGTTATTGAAATAAACCTGGAACTTCAATTCTTAAGATTGTGGGATATAACATCTTTATACTTCCACAAAAATCTGTGGGAGCAAACTTCTAATGAGTCTCCACTTATGTGGGCCAATACCAGAGTTCAGTTTGTTTGTGACTAACAGGAACAAGATATTTCATATTTGGTTCTCAACTTTCTGCTAATTATTAACATCTATTCTTCCTTTTCTGTAGAGTAGTAAGTAATGTTAGCAACAACAACAACAAAAATAAACATCCCTTTATCCTTTGAGTGACTAAACCATTTCAAAGTAAGCTACTGTCTAAAAAAATCAACAATTGGCATATTCCTTAAGGATAATTTAAATTTACTATTCCTTTAAGTTTTAAAATTACATTCCCATCATACATCAGGAACTAGCTCTGTTTCCCTCAATGCCACACTGAGGAGTTCTATGTCAGCTACTGAACATGGGACAAATCTTGTTGTCACCTACATTCTAGGACCACTTGTATTACCACACATTATAAGCTTGCTTATGTAGAATGAGACTGGACTTTGTGTTGTTTGATAAAAGAAGTGATTATTAGAGTTTATCTTCTGTATAAGAGAACAGTATGGAGACAAAGATTGGGCACAGGAAAAACTCAGTTGAGAGACAAACTTTATGGTCATAAAGTTATGAATCACAGGACAAGTTCATTCTCCATTTTGGTGGAAGGTGGGCTTCTCTTTGCCTCAAGTAGTCACTGAATACAGAGAATCTCAAGAGGAGAATGATTCTGTATGACATGCCTTCCACAGTGGCATGAAATAGTGAAAAGCACTGACAACTGGAGGCTGGGTTAATGTGTCTTTGCTTCGGAAGGACAGATGTTTCAAATTGCACCTCTGTGTCCACAACAGCATTCCACATGTAATACTAATTTACACGGTCAGTTAACTTTTGTGTATATATGATTTATCCCTCTGATTATATTATGTGTTTTTCCAGAGACAGGATATATATCTATGTATATTTTGTGTAATGAGAATAAAGTAAATGATTACTTGAATAATAGCTTGCATAGAACTTGTGTAGACCAACAGTTCAATAACAGAAAGAAACCATTCTCTATTTTCCTTTCACTGTTAATTCTTCAATAGCTAGGTAAATGCTTTCAACATAATGGCAAATATTGTGATAAATTATAATCTCAAAAAATAATAAAAATAAAAAAATCATTATAAATATTCAAATAAACACACAATAGGCATTCACGGAATCATTGAATGGATTATTAAATAACTTGTCAAAGATTTTAAAAAATCTTTATAAAATTTGTAGCCCAAAATTAACATTAATATATATAATTTATTCCTAATAAAAATAAGTCTTTCCAATATTGAAATATTTTCTGTATTTATGTTCATTCTCAATCAACTGAGATATTACAGTAGTGAAAGAAGTTATACTAACTTCCTTGAACAATAATGTTCAAACTGATTTACATAAAATTAGGCTCTTTATTTATAGGCTCATATATTAGGATCTAATGAATCTTTGAAGTATCCTTATCGTAATTTATTTCTAACATAATTAAATTCTGTTCAAATAGCAGCTATTACCAATTATTTTATTGCAACAAAATACAACAGGACAAAGTTAATGATAGGAGCTCAAAACAGCATAAGCTAAGAAACACAATCATCTTAATTTGAGAAACTTGGGCAAATCCACATTGATTAGAACATGGAGAGGTCGAACAGGTGCCTACACAGAACATTCAGCCCTATCTTCTAGTGTCTTTGTCACAGGAAGGTACTTTGCAGGTTACCAAAAAGAATCTTAAACACCAGGCAAGTCATAAAAACTTTGATCTACAATGTATTCCTGCCTGAAAGATATGCTAGGGTAATGAAGGCACAAAGCCTGTCTGATTTGACTTAAGGTCCACTCTACAAGGTGGAACCCGAATCTGACACTACTTGGGTGAGCAAGAACCAGGTATTAGATAGTAAAGAGCCCTAGGGTGAAACTAAATACTACTAGCCTTATTTTTTAAAACAAAAATAGTGATAAAATGACTCCTAATGATATTCTGCTATCCTCACAGATCATGTATTATTATTCAGCCATCCATCAACAGAGAAGCTTCCTTCTGCAGCAGATGAGAACAAATACAAAGACCCATAGCCAAGCATTATGCGGAGAGAGAGATTTTGGAACACATAGTTCTAAATGTGATGTCTTGATGAAATCCCTCCCCATCAGAGCTCAGGGAATCCAGTGGAAGAGGAGGCAAGAAAAGTCTAAGAGCCAGAGGTGATTGAGGCCAAGTAAACAAGGCCTCTAAATCACCTGAGCAAAGCTCCTATGAACTCACAGAGACTGAAGCAGGAAGCATGGGCCAGCATGGGTCTTCACTATGTCATCTTCATAATGACAGCAGTAGAATGAAGGAACAGCCATTATGAAAAACAAAATGTAGAAATTAAAAACTAAATTTACAGTTATGCCATATAACCCATCAACTTCACCATTCTTTTTTTTTTTAATTGGTTTTTTGAGACAGGGTTTCTCTGTGTAGCTTTGGTGCCTTTCCTGGAACTTACTAACTCACTCAGTAGCCCAGGCTGGCCTCGAACTCACAGAGATCCGCCTACTTCTGCCTCCCAAGTGCTGGGATTAAAGGCGTGTGCCACCACCGCCGGCCAACTTTACTGTTCTTTATGCATTTAAAGGAAAGAAAAATAATTTTAAGTTATGATACTGCTTTATGGTAAGTTGTAAGTAAGATCTATATGAATACAGTACCCCAAAAGACCACAGTTGTAAGGGTTAACTTAGAGGTAAAATCTATCTATTCATTCAATGTCAAGAATAGGACCTAATAAAAAGTACTGCAGCTATAATCATGCATAACTCAGTATTCCATTAATACTGCAAGAGCACTCCATTCATTTTTTTATTCTCATTAGAACATATGATCCTCAAAGGAAACATTGCTTCCCGCCATGAGTTTACTTATACTGTCTTTCACAATAAGTTGAGAAGCATATTCATCAAAACCTATTGACCTTATATCTAGTAATAAGTTATTCTCATCTTAGATACGTTCACATAACACTAAGTAAACATTTATAAATTTATTATATAGGTAACTTTTGAATCAAAAATTTTAATCTTCCAAAATTATTGGATCAATATAGAAGTATATTGATACAATTTATAAAAATATAAAACTTGTATTTTAGGAACTCATATAAATAATGAAGTATTAATTAAATATATTAACTAGTTCACAAATCATATGAATAAGTTTTATTTTTATTTTTTTCAGGTTCTTAAAATAGGTAAATATTCAATTTCCTTTCTCAGAATTCCGACTGCTGAAAAGAAATTTCTCTTATTTTAGAAAGGAAATACAATCCTTTTGCCTTGATTATCTTTATATAAAAGTTATTATTATTAATTTTTTACTATGAATTTCCTAAAATATAAAATAACATATCCAAGTAATTTCTTTTTAAAAGTTTTCCACTTTTAAAGAAGTGGTAGATCATATCCCCTCTACACAAGGGTCTACATTTAATTTTTTTTAAAAAAATAGGAAGAAGAAAAACAAAATATTAGTCAGCTGCCAAACATTTTTTAAGCTTCAGACTATTACAAAGATTGTCTTGATCTTTTAAAAATTTTACTACAAATCAAGTAATTCAAAACTATTAAGGCTATCCTAATCTGTGAGCAATGGCTGGGAAGAGACAAGATGACTATAGCAACTCTTATGAAAGAAAGCACTTAATGTGGGCTTCCTCACAGTTTCAGAGCTTTAGTCCACTGTCGTCATGGTGGGGAGCATGGTGGCACAGAGGAAGACATGGTGCTGGAGAAGTAACTGAGTGGTCTACATCTGGATCCACAGACAGTGAGAAGAAAGAGACACTGGGCTTGGAATAGTTTTTTGAAAACTCAAAACACACCCCTCCTCACCACTAGTCACCATACCCTTCTAAATTCCATTTCTTTTCCTTTATTTTTCCTGTTGTTGTTTTTTTATTTTTCCTCAAATGCTGTCCAATTTATGCTAATCATAATCTAATGGGTTTAGGGATATCCACTGGAGAACAGGCAACCTACCAGGATCCATGCCTTTAAAGGAAACTGATTCTCTCTTCCCTAGCAGCTATCAAATATCAATAGCTCCTCAGCTCTAGTGGGGTGCTCATGCACCCCTCTCACCTCCATGTTGGAATGGTGACTGACTTGATCCTTGTGCAGGTTGGCTGCAGGCAAACATAGCTGCTGTGAGTTCATGAGTGTATGACTGTGTCATGTCCAGAAAACACTGTTTTGTCCACTTCATCCTCCGCTGATTCTTACATTCTTTCTACCCTATCTTCTGTGGTGGTCCCTGAGCATTTTGGGGTGGTAACATAGATTCTTATTTATGGCTGTCCATTCCAGAGACATGTTCACTACCTTTGAGTTTTTGTGTTAAGTGATATGGACTACATAAATTTATCTGATGAAGTCTGAAAGGCACATTAACGTATGGAAGTATAGATACACATTTAGAGGGCATAAAGGTATGCTCACACTTGGGGCATATGAACTTTCTATCTATGCACTCTTGGCCAAATTTACAATAGGAATGTTTTCTCCTGTGGATTAGTCTGACCTTTAACCCATCGTAAATAATTAGTTATCTTTATGATCTGCACCCCATTGTTACACCTATGGAAATATTTTCCTAAACTGGTCCCTATTATACCTGGTATATCATGATATAATGCACAACTTGGTAAAACTGTGTATGACTTTTCTGGTACCTTCTGGTACTATGATAACTAGTCCACTGGGACAAATATTACTGGTCAGTACCAATTTTATTTCTCTATATCCTATGACTAAAGTCTATGGTATCTTAAGCAAAAGTATTTTACCACTAAGTTCTGGTTGGAAACTAATAGCAGTGACGATAGCCTCCCTTGTTTGGGACACCAGCTATGGTATACTTCCAATAAACAGCAGAAAGGAAGATATCTCTCACCTGGAACTGGGCTTTTTTATTTGGCAACCTAACACTTCTGAGAAAAAAAATTATCTTTCCATGGCAAAGGATGACTCTAGCATTCATAAGGGCAATCTTCACTAGATGTAGAGGTTTGGGTAACCCATAAATACTTTTTCAGGTATACTCAGCAACAGTGTTTATTAACTGTCTGGGCATCCAACTGTGGACTCAGATGAATCAACCAAGTACAAGTATTAAAGCCTTCAAAGAGATAAATATATTTTGAGAAAGATAAAGGAAGGTATACTAAAATATAAAATTCTCAATTACTGCTAAAAGAACAGAAAAATATGAGCAATCAAATGTATGTCAAGTGTAATTGTCAAATACATACCTACATACACACATAAATACATACATACAAAAATATAAAAAGAAAGGAAAGAAAAAAGATTTGCTTGAGTTGGTTGTGACAATGCCCAGCTTCAGTCCTAGCTCAGGATTCAGAGTTAGGAGTATATTGGAGAGGTAGAGACCAGACAGGTCTATATAGTGAGAAGATATCCCAAATAAATAAGTAAATTAATTAAAATACAATAAACAAACCAGAAATACAATAACTTAAATGAAATGAAAACAAGAAAGCCAGACACCAAATCTTAAAGTTTGAACATGTTGGCCTATATCTACCATATCAGCAGATAGAAGACTGAGAAGGGATTATTAGAGACCAGACCAGGTTATATAGTGAACTGCAGGACCACTTGAGTGATGTACATATGATGAATGTTTGCTTTATTATAGCAAGACATTATAAAGCAATTGTTATTAATTGTACTCTATAAAGTAGTTATTTGCCCTTTAAATTAGCATTTCACAATAATTTTAAAGATAGGCTAATTATAAATTAATCCATATGATATATAACAGATTATTTGTAATTTGACATATCCATTTATATGAATATATATGGAAAATGTTCCACAACCTACTCAAAGGCATCTTTTTTAATAAAATTACATCTGGGAAAATCAAAGTCATTATTTCTATGCATAAATCTGAACATTCTGATTTGTTCTGATGTGTCCTAAATCTTTAATATAATGATATTTGCCATTTTAGGAAAATCAAAGACAGTTGATGAATAATTGCATAATATTTCACTTGCATAATTTTTATATATTATTGTTCTTTTTATTTGTATTGCAAACTGAAGTAAAAATTTAAATTCAAATAAGGTGAAGATTCTTTAGATTCTTTAAAAAAGTGGCATGGGGAAATAGCTCAGTTGTCAAGGGAGTGAACTACTCTTAAAGAAGATATGATTTAATTCCAAGGACAATGATGGACAGTTTTCAACCACCTATAAGCTCTGATCTGATGTCATCAGCTTCTGGTGACAGTTGCACTCTACCTCCACATATGTATAATTAAATATGAGTATTTAAAAAATATTTGTTTGAAAGTTTGATGACAGATTTGAGTTAGAGGCCACTTCAGAAGGTACATCTCAATTGAAGAGCTAATTTTTTGTGTCATATGGTAATCTATATTATAGGCTTCATAAGTTAACATATATTTGTGAATGTGTGTTTGTGTGTGTGTGTGTGTGTGTGTGTGTGGTAGTATATATGTTTCCTATAAGACTGCATATTCTCCATACATCTCTGTGCCTTTGACACCTATGAGTGGCTCATAATTCAAAAGATAAAAATCCTGAATAGAAATTTTGGTTTATTTTTTGGACTGATGTTTGTTATATATGGATCTTTTAAACATCTTGTATTGGCCATTTTGCATTTTTCTTTTTTTCATAATATTTATCATAAGTGCCTTTAAGATAGAAACTTTCAAAGATATTTTAAGAAATTCAAAGCTAAATAACTTTTAAAAACACCCTTGTAGTGATTGAGTTTAATTATTGAAGGCATTACTGATAAAGAAGAAATCAGGAAGACATGATTGACAGCTTGAATAATCAAAACATATGGAGAATTCTAGAACTGTGAAAGAAAACAGTGTTTATGAAGTCAGGTGGATAAGTGACATCTAAAACATGGGAAGAGATGTCCTTGTTCACTTTTCAGTAACCATATAATTTCTAATGTTTCTTGAAACTTGTATCAACTTGCTTTATTTTCTAACTCAGCTCACTATCATTCACTGGATGATTACTATATCTCCTACAACAGGATTGGATGCTGGTATCAAAGAATTGTTCTACACTTAGCATGTGACAAGGATATTGAACCTGCACTTTCTAAGAAGTGTGGTAGATGATAATAGATAAGGCTGACTTCCCCCACACAGTTCCCAACATTTCCTTGTTGGCCATTAATAAAAGTACAGGACGTAATTATTTTACTATTTAGGCATTCATATATATAATTTCAGGCAAGATATGCTGTGTCCTATTTTCTTGCACAGATCCAGCAGGAACCTTCTCAGGTTATTTTTCTTCTAAACAAAATAAAACAAAACAACAATAAAAACCAAGGAAAAATTATAAAAGGTGATGTGATCAACCACTCTGTTGTTTAAAAATCTATACTTAAGGCTCCTCTGTTGCTTTTTAACATGTGTCTTCGAGTCTTGGCTTAGGTGCAAATTGCAAGCATCTGGTTAGTGGTTTCAAGTAAGGTTTTGATAGTTGTAGAAGTTGGTAGTNAAAGGAGAAATTCTTTAGTTAGGCGTCAATGTACTTTCAAAGGCTACATTGAATGCATTGTTGTAACTTGTCTAAAAGCCTTAACTGGGAGTTTAAAAACATAATAGTTCTTTATTGTGGATTGNGTAACTAATTATTTAATTAATCCTTTTCAGTGAATTTCACAACAAAAGAATTTCCTCAAGCAACAGCAATAGGAGAGAAGTGCAGGAAATGGAGCAAGAAAGCAAGAAATGTAGGGATTGAGAAGAACACTGACATGCTTAGTATGAAAAAAAAATACACAGAAACAAATAGAAGGTTGTCTAAAGAATGAGCCTCTGGGGATGGCAGTATAATAATAACGTTCATTTTAAAAGAATTTACATATGAAAAGAAATATAGAAAAGATTTAATAGTAAAAAAGAGTCAGTTTTATTCAAGATCTATTTTGGCTAACAAATAATTATCTTCCCTAGTTCCTTGCAGTTCCCTTTTAATATTAGATTTCATTTCTCCAAACATGGGAAAAGAAAACAGAAGCTGGGAAGTAAACATGGTATATAGCCTTATGTTGGATGCAATAGAAGTGTGTTGGTGCGTGTGTATATGTGTGTGTGTGTGTGTGTGTGTGTGTGTGTGTGTGTATTCTGAGGAAAGATATATGGGTAATGGATGAGTAAATACATACATAATACATATATACATACAAACATACATTTATACATACATATATACATGACACACATATAACAAATTAACCTGTAAATGTATGTAAGACCACGATTTTAGAATTCTAAGTATTACATAGCATGATATGATACTGCATGTATCATCAGGGAGAAAAACTTAAAAGAAATAACTGCAAACATATTTCAAGCTTAGTTAGAATTATAAAACTTGAAATGTTCTCTAGGTATAGATTAAATCAAACTATGTGATATGATGTCAAAAACCTTAAAAGAAATAAATGCAAACATATTTCAAGCTTAATTAGAATTATAAAACTTGAAGGAACTTTCTTTAAGTGTATATTAAATCAAACTTATGCCACACGGTGTCTGGAAACCTGCAATATTAAAAATAACAAATTAGGAGTAACAAGTTAGAATTTGAAGTAAAATATTGTTAAAACTTGATGAAAATAGATTGGCAGCAACATTGAAAGCCAGTTTAGACATGGGGAAAATAGCTTCTATATTATGAAATAAAAATGTGATATGAGTAAGAAATCCTTTTATGCTTTTCAAGTATGTCTTCATGCAAAATTATACATGGCACAATGACATGAAAATTCCCAGAGAATCAGTGCCTAGTATCTCTATTGGCATAAATTGTTGAGTCATACTGCTCTATAGAAAAACAAACCAAAAATTATTTTAATGAAAAAGGGAAACTAATAAGGAAAATAGGTTAATGATTACTAGAGGTTCAATCTCTTATGACTGTACAAGAGAAGCAAATAATTCCAATCTGTCCTGATTGTCTCCTCTAATCTCACTACCTTCCTTTAAACACATGATCACAAATGAAGCTTTTAGCTTATAAGATTTATGTACTGATGAAAACTTTGCTTTTGGTATGTAATGAGTAAGTTTTACATTTTTGACAATCATATTAAAATATCATTCACACTTCTTTATAAGTTTTTTGTGTTTGTTATGATCCTAGAGTCATGCTACTGGTAAGGAAAACAAAACAAAACAAAACAAAACTAAACAAAAAATAACGTGATGGTTAATGCATGGTGAGAAAATCTTGTTCTGGGCTTTGAGACAGAACAAGGAGCCATGGTGGTGGTGGCCACTGAAATTGTGGGAAGTCTGGAGTTAACTTCTAATATGGCCTAGATGAGTGGGAATTTAAAGTGAAGGCATAAAGCTGTGTTACTGACTACAATGTCACTAAAATGAAAACTTAGGGGTATGGAGGATTATTCCTACACTGAGTTAGGAATACTCTTGCTAAAAATAGATGAAGGGGAACAGACATTATGTGGAGGATGGAAGATGAGTAAGGAGCTTAATCAGACATCAAGGTTAATCAAGTATTGATAAACTGACTTAGTAAAGTTTGTACTTAGAAATAAGTTTACAACTAGGTGTACAAATGGAGCTAGACATTTCAAAAGCTCAAGTAAAGTTGAGCCCAGAAAACAGCCTTTCCTTTACCATCCTACAGTCAATTCCAGAGCAATTTCATTAGCCCACAAAGAGCTCTGCACTGATTAATGGCCCAACCACCCCATAGGCCTCTTAGTAAATGACTCATCTAGCTTCTCTTCCTATGGGTTGGCCAGCTCTAGAAAGACAATATAAATCAAGTCATGCTACATATAGTGTTTCATGAATGATTTCTTTAATTTACCATGGCTCATGGCCTCTGTGGCTCATGCATGTTGCAACACACATGTGTATACCACTTACATATTATAAGAGTGAATTTACACTATTATTTTACTCTGTTTGAAGGTTGATGGACATTAGAGTCCTCTCTGGGTTTTAGTAATACTGAATAATGTCACCAAAACTTCCATGTTTTACACAAATCTATGTTAACATTTTTTTAGAATATGCAATATATCAAAAAGTGAAATTTCTGGATTATATTGATTGTTACAGTTTTAACTTTTGATAAATTATGAAACTGTTTTCCTTGAAAAACTATTATATTCCCTTGAAAATTTATGAGACTTCCAATTTCTCCACATTCCCATCAATACTTGTTATCATCTTTCTATTTTTTTTCAATAAGATAAATGTTTTGCAGTTCCCATAGAGATAATTATATTGAATGTATTTTCATGTCTTATTGGCCAGACATAGGATTAAGAGAACAGCCAGATTATGCTTAATGGCATCTTTGTTATCTACTTGGATTGTTAATTTTGCCTCCTGATGTGAACATTATACTTCATGATGAGCCAATGAAAATTGTATTGGAGCTGGTGTTCTCAGTCCATCAGATCTATGAGTATAAAGTGGGATGAAAAAAAGTGAGTTGGAAGCTTTTCTGCTTCTAACTACTGGACAGAATTTCTGGCAAATAAACAGCTTTTGAGATCTGATCTTCATAATGTTCCTCCTGGGAGAAATTTCATAGACATGATCTGGGATGTGAAAAAGAGGGGACCTCTTTTGGTGGGGGAACCAGAAGTAAAACATCAATCTTGCTGATCTAGGAAGAGAGGAAAGCAGTAACATGTGACTCGTGCCAGAATGTGCTGTTTTTTATCAGGATATCACAGACTTTTCTTATATTAATGCCTTCATGTTTTCCATATCCCTTTAAGACAATTTCAGAAAACATCAATGGTTGGTTTTTCAAAACAATTTTAAAAAGCTATGGACACCCTACTGAGAAGAGGGCTCCAGCATGCTTCACATTGTTATTTCAAAGTTGGCTCCTTCCAAAGGTTGTGAATTTTGAAAGTTCACTTCTACCTTGAGAAAAATTAGCTTCCCAAATGTTTGAAAATAACAGTCTACTTTGAAACACAACCCAATACAGTGAATGTTAGAATATAGCGATAAATCTTACTCTTTTTTTCATTTATT
>LZPO01118977.1:0-12043 GCA_001675575.1 Neotoma lepida | reverse complement strand
TATATAACAAGTACACAACCAACATTTTTCCAAATAGAGAAAAATTTGAATCAATGCCTTTAAAGTCAGAAATGAGACAGGACTGTACACTATCCTCATTCCTTTTCAATATAGTGTTGGAAGTACTATCAGAGCAAGAAGGCAAAAGAAGGAAATTAAAGGAGTACAAATAGGAAAAGAAATCAAATTATCCACATTTGCATATGATATGATATTATATATAAAAGTTCTCCCCAAGTTCTACCAGATTAGAGAATCAACAATTTCAGCAAAATAATACAGTACAATATCAATTTAGAAAAACCAGTAGCCTTTCTATATGCCAAAACAAACACACTGAAAAAGAGTTCATAGATACACTAATAATCATACAAAAAGTAAAATGTTTTCAAATAAAGCTAACCAAAGAGATTAAAGACCTTTACAATGAAAACTTCAACTCTCTTAAGAAAAGGATTGAGAATGACATTTTATAAAGGGAAAAATATCTCATGTTCATGCATTGATACAATTAAAATATTTTGAAAGTGATAATCATACCTTTACAAATTTAATGCAATTTCAACCAAAATACTCGTAACACTTTTCACAGGGACAGAAAAAGAAATTTTAAAACCTAGATGGAACCAGAAAAAAACCTGAGTAGCCAACACAGTCTGAAACAAATGAACAAAAATACTGGAGAAATTGCCACACTAGACTTCAAGATAGAATGCAGAGCTGAGATAATTAAAAAGTATGTGGTACTATCACAAAGTAGCCATGTAGAAAATGGATTAAAATAGAATATTCAAACATGAGAATGCAAAACTATAGCCACCTGATATTTGACAAAAGGATCATAAATATACACAGGAAAAAAGATAGCATCTTCAGTATATGAAGCTGGGAAAAATTGGGTGCTCATGTGTAGAAGAATTAAATTACAAATACTTCTATCATCTTGCACTAGAATTAGCCACAAGTGGATCAAAGACCTCAATTTGAATCCTGAAATGCTAAAGCTACTAGAAGAGAAGATGGGCAATAACATACAGAATATAGGTGTAGGAAATGCCTTTCTAAATAGGACTCCCTTTGCCCAAGAATTAAGGCTAATAACTGGCAAGTGGGACCTAGTAAAACAATAAAGTTTTTGTACAACCATGGAAAGAATTGAGTGAAGAAGAAATCCACAGAATGGAAGAAAATCTTTGCCAACTGCACCCCAAATTAAGGATAAGTGGGGGCATTTTAATTCAGAAAGAGCTATTAGTGCATATTCAGAACAGATAGGAGATACCCCAGAAAGTAAAATTCATAAATTATAATATACTTAATTAAAAGAATCCTACAAGCAAAGCAAACAAACAAATCTCAATTGATAGAGTGAGCAGACACCCTACAAAGAGGCATAGTAAATGATACTTACAGAGTTTGGAAAGACCTTACCTCTCAGCATCAATGGATGTTCTAGAAACATGCCTCCATGAAGCAGTATTCCACTTTTAATCCTTGCCTGCTGAAATGGCATCTATTTTCCTGTAAGCATTCGAGAGTCCATCTAGCTGTGGACTTTTCCTGATTCTCCCAAATGATATTAACCTGGTCCTCCCATTTGCTTCCTCAGCACATTGCTTCTATTCTTATTACAACATGCATCACCTCCTGCCTTCCCCACTAGCAAGTTGTGTGGGTCTTTGTCATTCCTACCTCCCATTGGGGAAACCATGAGCTTCTTGAGGACAAGGACCATGATTTGCATCTCCCTTCTTCCCCATTACCATGGAGCATCTAAATGAATATCGATTCCAAAACAGAGGTGTGTCTGATCAATAAATATAGCTGAGCATTTTCTTTACATTGTACACTACTGTAAAACTGAAAGCTTATTTGTAAGCAGACTGTCTCTCTTATATTGGCATGGTTTTCAAAACTTAAAAATTATGTTTGAAAACGTTACTGGTGACACTTTCTACTTGGCTGTCTGTATAAATAGAACTTTTTGGGGTCAGGGTGTAGGGTGAAGATATTGTACCAAACATAAATGTCTGTTTGCCAAATTCCATTTCTTGGGAAGACATATGTACTGTTCTAATTTAATACCACTAGTAGATTAGAATTTGTCAATTTGTAAACTCAATTTCTTCCTCTGTGCATGACCTTCTCAAATATTTGAGACAAAAAATTACAAATATATCATATCAGAGCCATTAAAGATAAGAAGATTGACTAGCTCCACGATACTTATTCAGGTATAGGCATGAAACAACATTGAATTTGACTTATTTTGACTTGTCCAGGAAAGTACTCTCCTCACCAATCACGGCTATAATTCTAGGTCTAAGGTCAGACTGGAGCCACTATTAGGGCTGGTAAACCAATATTGATCAATGGACAAGATGACAACAAAGGTCCTGGGCAGATGTGTTCACTTATGGAAGGTCATCCCTGGGTCTCACATCCAGAGTAGCAGTATCAGCTTCCTAGGCTCCTTGTTCCCTATGGCATCCAATAGGCAGTTGGTAGTGTCACGATGCTGCATAAGTGTAAGGCGTAGGCTTCCAGGCTTCAACACAGCACGTACCAAACACACTGACACAATGTCTCAGGCAAAAATTAGAGCCGTGAAAGCTGAATAATTTTACATCCAACTGAAATTCTATTTCACAACAAAACAGTTTGCTAGCTGTGAAAAGATGAGTTCTTAGGCTTTAAAGAGATCAATAATCCCTCTAAGTTTCTACCCAAGGTGTTCCTTTGGGTGAGAGATGGCTTCCTGAGAACAATTTTATGATGTATCAAATTCAAGCATTCTGATTCATGGACAAACAATGGCCCACAAAACTAGGCACCTCTATGTTTGGGGGACTCAGTGGCTCTGTACCAGGAGAAGGTCAAGGAGCCCAACTGCGTGGCCTGTCTGCTCTGGTTCCCACAGAGTCCTCAGTATCTAGCTTTCTTTCTCCTGCCTTCATAGAAATAAAAAAATTTTTGAATTTTCAGTGTTCTAATAGTGTGAAGACTAACCTGTGCAGTCTTGCTTCAAAAATGGGAAGCATGTATTTTTAGTAATTTCTTTCCCTTGATGTAAAACCTTGGCCCATCTCCATGAAACAAGTTGCATTTCAAAGCAGCTTTTAAATAGGTTTTAAGGACAAATGACTCAATATACAGCCACAAAAGAGCAAAAAGAGAAAAACAACAGATCTTCAGTGGGTAATGGTTAGATTAATACATATCTTCTCTGTGTGATCTCTTCAAACCTTCTGATATGGTAATATGAACTGGGAAACTTCAAGAAGGACATTTAGGGAGTACCATTTGCTCTCCTGATGACAATGAGATTCTTTGTTCATGGTTCCCATTGAAATCTCAGTTCCATAGAACAGTTTAGGAACTGCTAAGCTCACGTGAGACCCATAGGTCTTCTACATCAAGGAATGTTAATATGCAGTTCCGAAAGTATTAGAAAAACCAAAGACTTATATGCAAATTAGAAGCTGGTAAAAATAGCATTTAACCTGGAAATGCATCTGTTCTCATGAAGAACCTACAAAGCTATAAAACCCTTTCTAGAATGCCAAGTTTAGAAGGAGAGAGAAGAACAGGACAAAGAAGGGGAAAGCGTAGGTTTATGAAGCACAGTAAGGAATGACCAAGTCTAGCTCTTACTTTTATTTATTTATTTTTTTTGGTACAAACAGGGGCAGGAACAATTTGGCCAAGCCTACCTAGAGGCTAATTGAATCCTCAGGTCAAACAAAAATGAAGATAGGCCTATTACTCAAGTCACTGAGTACAACTTATTAAAGCCACATATCCAAAAGAATATGGGCAGTACAAAATAGACATGATACATTTATTTAAAAAACAAGGAGAAACCAGAGTTGAGTGGGTAGGGAAGGGAGGTATCACCTTGATAAGAGTTGGGGAAATATGTGAATACTATGGAAATATAAAGTGTGAAGTACAAATAATAGAAAGAAAGGAAGGAAAGTATCTACTACAGGATCAGCGAGATGTCTTAGTGTGCTCAAATACTTACTGTTCAAGTCTGATGACCAAAGTTTGATCTCTAGAACCTACATGAAAAAATCCAGATATAGTTGTATACAATGGCAACCCCATTCTTCCTAAAGTGGGAGAGTAAGTAGAGAAAAAGGAATCACCCACAAGTTTATGGGAACAAGACTGAGTTCATTGTACACTGACAGAGACAAGAGAGGTCCTGCCATAACAAGATGAAAGGTAAGAACTCACTCCCAAAAATTATCTTCTGACTATATACACATCATAACACATATGTGGCTTTACTTACACAATACACATAAACACACAAACACATAAATTGATTTTAAAAATCTATTCTATTGGTTCAGTCATTGTAGATAATGAGACTTCTCTGCAGTTCTTACAAGTTTGTAAGCAATAGAGATGAACTTAAGATGTTTTGAATAGACCATAGGAATTAGACCAGGGATAACCACAGCCAGGAAGTCCAATGTAGTGAGGAACAGAATCAACCCCTTAGTCATATTATTGTATGATCAATATGATGGTGGGAATCCGAGTCTATATTATGATACTTCAAATATTAAGTTCATGTTTATTTAAGATAATTTCTTGGGAAGAGAGATGGATACAACTGTTCTTACAGCCAGGGTGTGTTACTAGCAACAGGTTTTTCAGATAGCCTAAAAGTTTAAAATAATAGTATAAATCAAAAGATTTTGAAAAATTTACAATTTTTGAGCTAGCAATTCCATATAGACTCTATCCAGAGAAAACTAAAATGTGTCCATATATCTGTATTATCATAGTATTATCTATAAACAATAAAACAGACCTTAAGATGTTTCAAGTTTTCGGTAATGAGTAGACTGTACTGAAGGCACCTGGTAGGTTGCTATGACATTCTCAAAGTTGATGTTCCAGAGTGTCTGTTAATATGGTCATGGATGTAATTATATGAAAGAATAGAACACAAAAGTATGTGCTATGCATATATGCTAAAGAGGAATCCGAAATGATGAAAAAAAAAAACAGAAGAGTAGCATTTAAGGTTTGTAAAACTAAAAATTATTTGATAACTTTCTTTATAATGTATTCAGAATTAGCATTTTTTCATGAGTGGCAGCCATGATCCTTAGCTCCAGCCTAGTTCATGCAGAACCTCCAGCCAAGAACATAGAGCTTCTATTTCTTTTGATGGATTGTTTATGGTTAGATCTCCACGGCTGACTCTTCTGGCCTTCTGGAGTCTATTTTATCTGACGTAGAATAGGAATCTGACATTTGAAAGTTGAATTTACATTAGATGCACATTAGACACTGGGTTTTTGAGCCAGAAACAGCATTACCTGAGGTGCTACTATGAACCTTGTGTAGACAATAAATATTCTCTCCCTTATTTTTTTTAGAACAAAAATTCTTGGCATGACAAAAAAATCTAAAAATTTCCTTGCCTTTGCTTCGGAAATATGTTATTGACTCTCAAACCCCAGTTCAGGATGTCTTCTATTTCAACTTGACCCAAATTAGGATGGTACTTTCCAAATGTAATTTTAATTCTCATTTGAAAAAAAAAATAAAAGGTAAAATGGTACAATCAGTTTCCTTACTGTAGATGACTGAGATAAAAGACAGAGAAAAAAAATCCTGCAAATATCAATAAAATAAATTTCCAGAAAATGTGAGACTACTATGAGAAAACAAGATTTTTAATTTTAAAATTAGCTGAATTCTTCTCATTGAAATAGCTCTTTTTAAAGAAGTTTGTGTCTTCAGTAGAATGCAATTCCTTAATAAAGTAGCACACTGGCTCTCGCCAAGAAGAAAAGAAGCCATCCTAAAAATATCTCCATAAAAATGGAAAGAGCTGACATTTCCTTCCATGCTCCTGGAACAGTCTTGCCTGGGACTGCTTGGCTCCAGCTGTCCAGCTGCCTTCATTCCTCATCTCCTTTACAGCTCTGCACTGAAGGCAGTGGAAACATTCAGAAAATGCCCCAGATCTGTGGCTTGTGTGATCTTGCATTAATTGGCTAAAACTGAAAAAAAAATGTACTATAAGCAATTACCATCAACAGAATCTATAGCATTATAGGACTAAGTGGTAATGAATAAACACATTCACACTCAGACTTTGACTCATTAACTTTTAATGCTCTCAAATATATTTCTTTCTGTCATAGACACTTGAATAGGTATTATTTGTTCATTCATTTATTCAAATGTTTTTACGGTGATCATGTACATTTACTGTAATAAGTCCAGGTGAGGGTACAAGAAACTAGACAAGACCTTTCATCCTGAAATCATTCCACCTTTCATCCTGAAATCATTTCAAGGTAGTTACAGTCTTCAAGCCTTATCCATAGTGAGGCAAATAGAAAATGAGTCATCTTTGCTCAAATTGTATATGGACCTCAAACTGTTTAGATCCAGAGCCTAAACTCACAGAGCAGAGTTCTGAGACCCACAGCCTTTTGCACTCACAAAACAGAGACATGCCTGGTCAACCAACCAGTGGAAATCTGAATTTGACTCTGAGTCAGTAATACCACTCTAGCCACAGAGGGCTGTGACTGAAGGCCTCAAGCTTTGAGGATATACACACATATAGGAAATATCCAAACATGATCGTGGCCCAGAATAACAATGAGAATGCTAGGCATGATATTGCAAGCATATTATCTCAGCACTCTGTAAAACACTCATGATTCTGGGGCATTAGGATCACAAGTTGGAGGCCTGCCTAAGGTGCATATTGATGGCATGCCTCTCAAAAGCAAAATGAAACAATAAACCAATGCCTATATTGGCTCACCTCCTTTCAAGATATGCTTTCTTCATGAAATTTTGAAAAACAGGAATATAGTATTTTCTTTACAAGACAGAAGTACCAGTATTTTACTGTGTTATCGACAAAAGGTTATTCCCTAAAATTCAGAGGTTTATGTCTGTGCCTTCAGTAAAATTCTTTGGAGACAGGGTATATAAGGAAAGGATTAAAATTAAGCACAATCCTAAGGGGATGTCTTAACTATAAGAGGAAGACAGGAGCTTTAGTAATGCCACAGCCTATGCATAAAGGCTTGGCCATGGGAACACTCAGACTGAGGCTGATGACAAGCCAAAGAGAGAGGTTACCAGAGCCAACAAACCCACTAACACCTTAATATTAAATTTTACCGTCCAGAACTATGGACATATGTATCAAATTACCCTCTAAACACATAACTTTATAACCATAGATTAGTGCTGCTCTTGGTCTCCTCAGAGAAACTTCATTGTGCATTGGAGGGCAGTTAATGCAGAAACTCGCAACTGGTCAAAATACAGAGAAGAAGTATCTTTGGAGTGCTTGACCATAACTGGAACCTCAGTATCACATGTGTACCTGCTCAAATGATAGCTAACTTAAATATCCTGTTACTTACAATTTCAATTCCCCAATCCATCAATATAATATGTAATTCATCAGAGTAACAGATTAAAAAGCATAAACATATGATTATATGAGCTATAACTTGTTAGGCTTTGAGTAACGCCAAACTGGCCAGTGCTCATGAAGTTCCAACTATGCCCAAATCCTGATTTGAGGAGGTTTATCACTATAAGAGAGGATGAGGATGAGTGTATGCATATATGAGTACATGGTATTTTTTACAGTGTCATCACTAGTGGGTATGCCAATTATGGACAAATATTTGAATGAACAGTGCTGATAAAAGGATGTTTAGAATAATTGACTATTACAGGTTATAAGCAATATTATCACAAGCTAATATATATATATTATATATATATTAGTATATAGTATATATATATACTATTATTTATATATAGTATATATATATACTATATATAAATAATAGTATATATATACTATATATATTATCACAGTGATAATATATATAATATATAATTATAATATATATATAATATATATAAAACAGAATATTTAGAAAACACTCCTCATTGTCAGTCTCATTTTATTTTATTTATGCTGAGACTATAACTTTCCCCTTTCTCCTCTTCTTTCTCATCCTTCTTAGTCTCCGTTATTCCCACAACATTCATCAGAAGGCTCTGATTAACAGCCTTCCAGATGGAGCTGTTTTATTCTAAGAACTGGAGGAAGAATCACTTTTTAAATGATTTTTGATTTTTATAATTCTCTTCACACTCCACTGCAAATGTTACCATATCAAATAGCATCAGATGTAAATGACCATGTACAATATAAAACTAGGATGTAAAAATTTAAAAAATGTATTAATCAGCTTTTCTATTTCCTCTATGGATTGCAATTTGTCAAAATGTTTGCTATCCTTGCTACATCACAGGAACCCATGTTTTCATATGTAGAAGATAAAGATCCTCAAAGATTAATAACATCTCCATTTTTTATCTGAAATCCTTGAATTTGTAAACTCACAGAAGTCCAGAAAGCAAATGAATAAAGGCTATGTATTCCAACAATTATCAGAAGTACCTAACTTTAAATGTGTATGAGAAAACCATAAATACCAATGCAGTACCTAATCAGTGACCCAGAAGGGGTTGGAAGGGAGAAAAACAGGGTAAATTTGATCAAAACAAAATGCATCCATGTTAAAAAGCATTTTGTTTAAATTCAGAATGGGAGAACCACTTATGCAACATATAGCTCTTTGCATTCAAATCTTTGTGATACTTTCCATAAAAATTTGTTTAATCTCTGGACTTTACTGAAATCATACCTACTTATAGTTTCTTGGCTAAAGGTCAAGTAGATAGCCAGCAAATACTGTACTTAAAAATGAGGAAGGGTAAACAATATAATACATAATATATATATATATAATATTTTAGTAGTTTACTCAGTATTGTAAACTTGTTTACTATCTAATATATCATAGATTTTAAGTAATCATCCCTTCTCATTTTCAGTGCACAGATGAATTTGGGAAGGAATTCTGATGCAGAAGATGACTGTTCACATTAGGTTATAATGAGAAAAGTACATGTGATTTATAACCCACATTCCTGGAAGAACACAAACTATGCTGTACTAGGATGGCAGGATATATATTATGAAAGTCTTAGAATTAAACGGAATTCTGGAGCTTTCTTGAGTTTTCCTTAACACTGTAGAAACTCATTAGTGCCATTGCTGTCATAGGTCTTGACATACCATAAATCTTTACCTCTTGGGCACAATCAGAAGCCCAGTTTTTGGTTTTCTTTTTGGCAACAGGGACAAATTCTGGAGAATGTCCCACAAAAAAACAACTGTCAGTCTTCAGTCACATAAAGAAGGAACATGTAAACTAGCAGAACAAATTCTATCACCTGATCTAGAAACACAAAACTCCATCCCCTGATTTTCACCCTCCCTAAATTTATCCCTCCCTCCTCTTTTTCTTATTCATTCTCTGGGTTTTGTGACACAGTTTATGCTGTAACCCTAGGCTAGCCTCAAAAGCAGTGCATATCCTATCTCAGTCTCCTGAGGACAGAGATTTCAGTTGCGAACCACCAAGCCCAGGTTCCATGCCACACATTAAGGACTCTGACTTTGGAGTAAAAATGTCATTTCTTTATTAATTACTGTCTACATATGAGTCATGCCTCTTTTCTTTGTTCCTAGAAAGGTGCATCATATCTCTAGTTCATAGTCTCCTAATAATCCTCAACCATTAGAGTCAAGAATGTGCCTGGTAGACCCCCATCTTCTCAAAACCTCAAATCATTGAATTTCTATTAGGTAAATAACATTTAAGTTTTTTAAAATTGAACATTTATAGAGACACAACAGAGCAGAAATTCTAAATTCAGGTTCTTCATTCAAATCTTGGTGCTCCGGTCCTCAGTGGAAGAATCTGAGTTGATTTAATTTACAAAGTTTCTATTTTCTCAGCTATAAAAGAGAAAAAAAATAGTGCTACTTCAGAAGTATTTTTAAGATATGACAAAGGGAATGTATTTAAAGTGCCTTCATCAAAAAATATTATAGCTGATTAGGAGATGCCGGGAATCTGATTGTCTCTACCCGAGACCTGCTAACTTGTTTCCAGCCATCACCCACCGCACACTCAGCTATGAATAGTCATGTTTACAAAGAATAGAGAACATTCTAGGGCTTTTTGAACCTCAAGGGCCCCCAAAAGCTCCAAGGGTGGAGGTCTGTCCTCAAGTTTGCCCAGTTAAACATTTAATCGACGCATGCTCAACTCCTTCATTGTTAAAGTTTATTTAAGCTTGTCCTCCAGTTTTAACCACAATGACTTTTCTTTACACCATCCCCTTTTTTTTTATCTATCTTCTTCTTTTTGTGTCCTCTGTCCATTTTGGTTTCTTGGCTGATAGTGGAAATCCCGAAAGTAATTCACTAAGCATCATGAGGAACTCCCCAGTCATCTATGCCCTGGACCAGTCACACCAAACACCAAAAGTACCCCACATGGTTGCAGTGAATGAACTGATTCATCTCCAGGATTCATGGTGCAGCCTCATAAAGTGGCAGCGCAATGCTTTGGAACATTCATTACAAAAGAAGCAGAACTGATTAACACATGTGCCCTAGGCATCATCCACAAAATCAACACCATCCGTTGCATGATAAGTGAAATATTAGTTATAATCAGCACATTGTTCTCCTGAGCTCCTGATTCAGACATACATATCCTTGCTCTGAAAGGCTTTGAAGAGTAAAATCAGTATCCATGCCAACACAGCCATGTTCCACAGCCCAGAGCATAGGAAAGCAGTCTGTCACTAAAGACTTCAGCCAAGAAGCCAAATTCTTTTCGAGGCAAATCAGACAGACAGTTCTCTAACCGTCTGTCTCCAAACAGATTGACAGATTGAGCTGTGAAGTCAGCCACTGAGGAATCAATCAGAGCCACCCACTCTGGGCAGCTTCAGGCTTAGCTGCCCCTAAAGGCTCTATCTAGTTAGGCAGGCCATGAGCACAGGAGTCCATTGCTGAAGACTGCCCTTGAGGACTGGATCCAGGTTTTGCCAACCTCTAAGTCGAACTCCAAGAAACAGTCAAAGCAGGCCCTATGGGGTTTCTGAAACCACCATCTAAGAGAGTCATGCTAACCTAGTCACCATCTCAGAATTAGGGATTCAAAGAACAAGAGAGAATAATTTGAGGGGGGAAGTAACACTAGGCCAGGGACATTACAGAAGAGGAGGACTTGAAATCCCATGCAAATTGCATGCCTCTAGGTACCAATTTGCCTTGCAGCAGAATTTAGGCTTCCTAAAGTTAAATTATGCATACAACAGCCTCATTATCCACAGTGGTATTTTCATATAAAGATCTGAAGACAAAATGTAAGCTTGCCTCTTGGAGCCTTTAGAAAAAGCCATAGACAAATCCACATATGGAACAACCCTGGTTCCACCTGCTGCTGCCTATACAGATGGGGAAGATGTGACCGAGGGGACTCCCTACAGCAACCAGCACCACAGGCCAACCTGTGAGCATCACCAACCCAGACATCTCTTTCAGATGCTGCAATTTTGTAAAATAGCCTAAAAACATTATTCTAAAGTTGCAAAGCGTGCTGCTGGGTGAAGAGATGCTTCCTATAACTATATTTCATGGGTTTTTCATCTCATGTTAATATACTCTTTCTTGTATTAGACCAAAATAAACATGTTTGAGAGGTGTGTATTTTCTTTCTGCACAAGTCAAGACTGCATATTTATTATTTATAAGGCCATTCTTTAGGAATTACTTCCCCAAGAGGAATACTATTGTAGTTGGACAAATTTTTTACGCACTCACCAAATACTTACTAAGCTGTCACTCAAATTGAAAGCAGAACCTGAAAGACAAAGGAGATTTTTGCCCCAGCTTTCATGATCTTCACTTTGTACTGGTGTGGTAGCCTGGTTGGTTCTCGTACACTGAAATATGTTTTGCACGATGAAGGTGGAGCAGAGAAGCCACTGTGGGAGATGGGGACATCTGAGTAACAGCTTGAAAGAATGGTGCGCCGGGCGGTGGTGGCGCACGCCTTTAATCCCAGCACTCGGGAGGCAGAGGCAGGCGGATCTC
>LZPO01118976.1:0-12063 GCA_001675575.1 Neotoma lepida | reverse complement strand
AGGCCAAACAGATATCTACTGACTTCCAGACTTGTGAGAAACTTGTAACAGCTGCCTGCTGCTTCAGAACTTGGGAGTTTCAGGGGATCCACTGAGGCTCAGACAATGGCATTGGAGGGAGCACAGGGGATGAAGTCAGGTGTTCTTCCTCACCTATCTCTGTGTGCTCGGGGTAGGAATGAGAGGTCAGCAGCCCCTGTAAGTAGCAGGAGCCACCTTACATCTCTGCATGCACTAGACTCCGGAGATCTGAAGCATCTCCTCCAGCTCTTGCTGTCTTGAGAGACTCAGTTTCTTCATGATGTAGCTATGGAGATGTTAAGTTCTGACTTCTGACTTAACCTTTCTTTCTGGACAGTGTGGGCTTCCTTTTAGTTTCTGGAAGGTACCACAATTTACCTATAAAGAGGGAGGAGGAATCACACATCTGAATGGATAGAGGGTTGAAAGATCTTGCATCTTTCATGAGACATAGAATTTCCCCTCCCAGACTGAAGTTGTATCAGGCAGCTCCCACATGCTGCTCTGGGGATGCAAATAAGCAGAAAGACATGGTTTTTACTTTTGAAAGGCCAAGGGTCCAAAGTCAAGAAGTGTTGAGCATTTCTCATGAGGAATGGCCTTTACAATGATGGCAGCACCCAGGCAGTGGCCATTGGGTGATGGATCTTCAAGACACCTTTTACTGTCCTTTCTTCATTGTACAAGAAGCAGCTAAGGACCACAGAGAGTTGTTATATTTATTGCCCAAGGACACAAGGATATTTTATGGCAGAGCTGTGACTAAATACTGCCTCTTCTGGCTTCTAGAAACCTGTTCTCTGGCTTCAGAATAGGCTCATGGAAGCTATAGTAGGTTCTGCAAACAGGAAAGGCAAGTGTCCCTCTTTTTCCTAAGAAGTTTCTGGAATCTTCTCTTTTTGCATTGCAGGAAATCCCTCAGTCCATGTGAAACCAGACGGTTGCTCTGGGAACCATTTTGATCTTTCTTCCCTGTAGTCTTCCCTCACTGTATACTGATTTGGTACCTGCCTACCAAGACCACAGAGCCACAGAAAGAGCATATGGAAGAACCCTGAAACACTTTGGGGCCATTCCTCATCCTCCCACTGGAGAAGAATGCCATGGCCATTCCCCAGACTGCCTAAAGGGAAAGAGGACTACAGGGCCATCTCCTATACTGCCCACTGGGCCAAGATCTACCCCAACTGTGTTTGTCTTTTGGAAACAGAAATAGATGTCATGAGTTAGAAAAGCAAGCAATAGATTACTAAATAAATTTTTAAAAAAGGTTATATTAAAGTTAAAAAGTAGAATATCTTCAAAGACACTGACCTTGCCTCACAATTAGATGTTTATCCTTAGAGATAACTTGACCTGTCTATCTGTCTACCTGTCTACATATCTATCATCTGTCCATCTCAACATGCCTNCATGGTGTTGTTTATTAGATATGCACGTGTTATTAAAATCTGATCATAGGAGCCACATTACTTTGCAATCAACATTTTTCTTTAACAATACATCATGAACATCTTTCCTCATCAGTCCTTTAGCGATTACCCCATCCTTCATAATGGCAGCACATTATCCTATTGTATGATCCTATTGTACTTAATCATTCCTATTTTTAAAGACAACTGGGTTCTTTCCATTTTTTAAAATTATAAACAGAGCATTTTGCACACTGTCAATAATCTCCTTCCTATGCTTTTTTAGAAACAAAGTGTTGGATCAAAGTATCCATCCTTACAATTGTTATGCAGTGTGCTCTCTGAAAGGCTATTCTGATGTATGCTCCCATGACAATCTCTGAGACTACTAATTGCCCACATGCTCATTAGTCATGGGTATGCCTGGTCTAAATCATTTGCCAAGCTGATGGATAAGAAATGAATCTGTTGCATTTTAAAAGTTGCTTCGTTTTGATTTTCAGTGAGGATTTGAATCTTTTCATGTGTCTCTTGGCTATGTGTATTTCTTATCTCACGTTGTACCTGAGATGTGTACTTTCATGTGCCGGCCTCAGCATACACGCACATCACAGTGAAGAGCTTCAGGAAGTAAGTTATGTCTGCCCTAGTGCCTATCCAGAGAAACCTTTATTTGTTGTCTACTCTGTGCTGGGTATGAAATCATAAGGCTTTAGACACAAGGACACAGAACACAATGTTCCCATTCTGAAATGTTTTTAAAGTCTACCATGAGAGACAAACATAACCCACTGGAAGACACAAATGACATGGGCAGTGGCCTGAGGACAGAAGGGGCCCACCTTTTGATTCTAAAGTGAGAGGACATGCTGTGAGGTCATCTCAGTTCTCTGCTATTCAATGTTAGAAGTGCTGTTTCTGAGCTGAACCCTGATAGTAAACAGTCATACCTACACCAATGAGTCAAAGGCACTGGTCACTATTTTCTCTGTGCTCTTGCTTACCTCTAATTCCAAGTTTTCTGGAAACTTTAGCAGTGACTCACATCTCCAACTGTGACCACTCCAAAGTCACCTCCCAGACAAATAGAGTTCTACAGAACACTGCATTAACAATGGGTATTGGTGATCAGAGATGTCCACACAGGCCATGAGTCTATGACACAACTGTAATTGTAATGGGTAGTATTGGAAGATGCCAGAGGAATGATGACATATACCATGCCTGTCCTTGAAGCAGTTACAGGCTAGACTGACTCTGGGGAAATGTCCTGGTGTACTGCATAGAAGAAAGTCAACTGTCAGCAGAGGTCGCTGCCTATCGCATTTGTCTTCATCAGTGCTTTACACTCCAAGCTGTATGTCAGAATCACCCAGAGAACTTCAAAATGCAGGAATTCTAAGGGTCCATCTCTAGGGATTCTGATTCAATTGGCTAGGAAGTACGTTCAGATGACCATGTCTTACAAAATTTTGCCAAGCACCTCTAGTGTGAAGCCAGAGCCAGAAGCACCAACCTGTATACATCATGGGGAGATTTTCATAGAGACTAACTACAGGATTATTGACTCTGAGATTTAGGACTCTTGTCTCTGTCTTGTCACAGCTTTGTCTCTGGTTTCGTTCTTTCTTTTTCTTTTTTAAATGAGTGTTTTGTTTGTTTGTTTGCTTGCTTGTTTGTATGTGCACCACATATGGGCCGAGTGCTCACAGAGACCATACAAGGGCAGCAGATCCTCTGGAACTGGAGTTACAGATGGCCATGAGCCGCCATGTGCATGCTGGGAATGAAACCCAGGTCCTCTGGAAGAGCAGCTAGAACTCTTAACTGCAGGGCCATTTTTCCAGTCCCTCTCTGATCTCCTGTCTCTTTAAAATCCTTCGAAGGTAGGAATTCAGAAGTCAGATTTGAGATTTTTCACTTCAAGGCACTCTCGGTCGTCATGTCGGTAGCAGGATCAGTCTGCAAAATAAAGAGTTTAGGCTCAGACTCCTTGGCCTTTTTAATTGAGGATGTGAAGGAGCATGGAGAAGATGCTTAACCTCTGGGGGCCTCCCACTTACTACTGTGAGTGGCTCTAACACTATTACAAGGGTGTCGGGCAAATTAAATGAGTTTCATGAATTCAGAGCTCTTGGGAAGTGGCAGGTAGTGGTAAGCACTCCGCACACATTCTTCTCCTCATCTGAGAGAAGGTTTTTCCAGAGTCAAGCACTTCTCTTCAGAATTGTTACTCTTGATCACGCTCTTCTCTTCCCTCTGATTTCCTTTCATTTACCAATTTTCATCTTTCTCAGAATGCATTGGCCATGAATGTAAGCAAAGCCCTGTGACATCCCACTGGCCTGGCTGGGGAGGGTCACCCTGGGTAGCCTACAAGAACAACCTTTCAGAGGGCTTTGCTTTGGGAGCAGTGTAGAGGGAAGTGTGTGGGCTCCGGAAAGCTGGGGGAAAGATTGTGACTTTTGCCTCTGAATTTGCTAATGGTGTGAACTTGGGCAAAGCCCTTTGTACTACTGAACCCCGCTCTCTTCTTTCATGAGCTGTAGACTATAGTACTTATTTTACGGACTTCTGAGAGAGAACAGGAAATCGTGTGTCTTCACTACCTATAGCAACTAAGGAAGGCAGGTGTCCTTAAGGGAAAGCTTCCATAATAAATCACTTCCAAAGCGTCCTTTCCTCTGGCTGCAGCTGCAACCTTTCTGGGGAGAGGAGTTAAGCCCTAAAGTATTCCTGTCTACCACCTTTACAACACCAGCTAAGATGTCTATAAACGTTCCTGTTTGCTGCATTTCCTTCTTGAACTCTGAATTTAAACCGAGCATGCCTAGCAAAGTACAACTTCAACTGAGCATTCTTAGAAACAAGCTCACCAGAAAAATCCTTTCCCATGTGAATATTTAGAGACTCGAATAATCACCAGGCTTATTTTTTCCCAAAGGCTATCACTTTCAAATAACTCCTGGGCTCAATTTACCTGTTTTGTGGGGGGGCATTCTTGTTTCTTAAGCAAATGGGAGAAAATTTTAATATATCACCCCAGGATTCACAGAGACAGCTGGTCTGGAAGGAGAAAGAAAAGGCAGCTTCGAGGTCACCCTCCCAGGGCCTGCTGCCTCCTGTAATGGAGCTGCTGGTGCTTTGCGTATGAAGTCTCAGCCAAGGACTTACATTAAGAACATACCTCATCTATGAAGCTTTCTCTCCAGGCAGGTCGGAGTGGGTTCCCTGAAAAAAGAGGGTTTCCCAAGACAAGAAACAAGTAAAAAAAATCAGGCTCTGACAGCTGGTCATCCAGACTCTGTTTATTCATCTACAACATGGGTTTAATCCATGCAGGCCAACCTAGGGAGTGGGACAACTCAGTGAAATGACACTTGTGTCGGCCCAATATAAACTCTGTGGGACTGTGCCACTTGGGACCCCGAGGGTCCTGAAGTCCTGGGAGTGAATCTTACATAGGCAATCCCAAGAAGCTCACAGTCTAGCAGATGATGAGAGATAAAGAATATGGAAAAGAAATGGAAAGAAATGAAGAGAAAAAAATCTTTTCTTTCAGATAAGCAACTCAGACCAATCTTCCCAGCTAAGGGAGCAGCAGGCTTAGGCGAGTTTTAAAAAGTAGGAGTCTGCTGTGTTTGGATGGGCAGAATGGGCACACACACCTGTGTGTGTCAAACCACCCAAGTCACTTTTTCAAGAGAATTGATTGTTGTGGCTACTAGCAGAAGGAATGGGAGCAGAAGCCAAGCTCCTTGGAGTNGAACTGCAGAAAGACCGTAGCCAGCCGGGTCAAACTATAGCCTCAACAGCAGCATTTTCAAAGTACCCTGCATAGCGTGTGGCAAGACTCCTGCTTCCAGCCCCACACTTGCACATCTGCACTCTGATCAGCCGTGCAACTGCCAGATTTTGTCAATTCTCATTTCCAAGTATCTGAAAATGTCGCCCTCCTCTCTGCACATTGTCACATGTCCTGACCTGCCACCTAATCCCTCACTGCTGAGGTGAGGTTCAACTTCTTCTCCTTTGCCTCCTCACCTCCAGCTGCCTGCTGCCTACCATTCTCTCTCCCTTCCTGCATCACCCTATTGCCGTCAAACTCTAAGTACACGTGTGAGCCTGCCCCCATGCTGTGAGAGCTTTCACAATGGCCCTTGTTGCAGCACAAGTAATTCCAGTCAATGTCCAGGCTTTGCACACTTCTAGGGCTCCAGTTCTGCCTCCCCCTCCCACTTCCCTTAGGCTTCAGCATCAGCCAGCCTCCCTCTCCCATGCCCACACCAGCTCCATGCTGGCTTCCCTGCATGCAATGCCCTTTCTAGGCTTGTCCTCAAGAGATGGCTCTAATTTAATTTTCTTTGAAGGCTGAGTTTAGGTCTTTCCATCCTCTGAGGAGTCTTCTTTGACTTGCCTTGGAATAGTCACAGTAATGGATCCAACTCTTCCTGAATCTATCTACGTATCTAGGTGAGGCTTAGTGGAGATGATGTCTATTTATCTTTACACTCAGAGCCAAGGCTGTGGCTCAACATGAAGTAGGTACCCAAATACAAGTCTAATGATTAAATAAATGAGTTACTGTATGCACATANAGTTTTATTCAGAACAAAACCACTCACCTGTGGTTCATTTTGGGAAGAAATAAGGAAGCCAATGATCACATATTACCAATCTGTCCAGTTGCATCCTTGACATCCCCCCAGGGGTATTAAAGTGATTCAACATTGCATTCAAGTATGCCATACTTTGGGGTGTGTTTTCACAATAATGAGTTGTTTAACCTCTAGGATGTGAGCAAAAGGTCCCCAAATATGCCCCATTGAGTCACTCTAACCACCTACCAGTCACTCTTGGTTTTTCTCATTTTCTTACCCCTGCATCTTCTGCACCAGAAAACCTTAATGATTATATTCACCAGTGCCAAGTGCCAATCTTGCCCTTCCAGTCATACTACAGCTCTTACTTAGCATATGTCATGGTAAGCTACCTCAGCTATTTCAGTTGCTCCTGAAACTCTATTCCCAATGCTTAAAAAGCACAATTCAATTCTGCTCCTAGGTAGTTACCCAAGAATGACAGAAGCATATGTCTATAGGAATTACCCTGTCATATTTATGCAAGTTTACTCATATTTGCCAAAATTGGAGACAACCCAAATATTCATTAAAAATCCTAATGGACAAGTATGTTGTATATTAATACAGTATAATGTTATTCAGCTAAAAATTAAAAAGGCAAAGTACCTATACACACAACATTCATGAATCTCAGCTACATTATACAGAATGAAAGAAGGAAGACACAGAATTCCAGTTTGATTTCTGTTGCTATAATAAAACACTCTGACTAAAAGCAACTTCTAGGAGGAACAGTTTATTTGGCTTATGCTTCCCTGTTACAATACCTCACTGAGGGAAGTCAGGCAGAAACCCAAGATGTGAAACTGAGGCAGAGAGGCAGGAACCACGGAGAAAGACTGCTTGCTAGCTCCATCTTAAGCTCTATCTTTGGGACATGTTTAGCTCACTGTCTTATACAGCCAAGGAGTACCTGCCTAGGGATGGCGATACCCATAGTAGGCTGTGCCTTTCTGCATCAATTAATAATCAAGAGACTCCCTCACAGACCAATCTGACCTAGGCAATTTCTCAGTGAAGGCTTTCCCTCTCAGGTTACTCTAGGCTGTATCTAGTTGACAAATACGGCTAACTAGGACACACTGAAAAATAAAATGGTAGGACCACGAGAATGTCAGTTTTCAGAACAAGAAAAATCAGTGCCAGATAAGAGGTAAGAACAGCCATTGCCTCCTGGATTGGAGAGGGAGGGAGAGGTTGACAAGGTGGAGACGTAAGGGAATTTTCTGAGAGGAAGGTGTTCTGTGATAGCAACATGGGCTTCATTTGTTAAAATAATACAGATTAGTTCATTTCATTGAAGTAAATTTTACCTCAAGAAAGAGAAAAATACAACTGTAAAAAAAAAGTATAAACAAGTGGGAGGTTAGTGAGTAGGTGGATTTTTTTTTAAATGATGCAAGAACGGTATGCTGTGAGAAGTTGTTGAAGCTCGGTGATGGGCATAGGGATTTCATTCTACTATTTTGATGACTCTGAGTGCATTTTTGCAATTTTCATCATGCTATTTTAAAGTCTAAATCAAATCATGCCTCTTTGCACCTTAAATCCATTGAGTGGTTTCCGGTTGCTTATAAAATAAATCTGAACTATGTGCTGTGGTTGTGCACAGTCTGGCTGCTGAGTATGCATGCTCTCTTCCTCTCTCCTCATCCCTTAGTGGGATGGACTATCCAAGAAACACCTATGTATGTCAACAGCAGTTCTGGTGGGCTTCTCCAGTCTCCACATGAGTGCCTCCTTCAAGCTTTCAAGCCTTTGGGAAGCCTTCCCAATGGGCAAGTTTGGGTCCCTTGCTTGTCAATTTCCTCACTAGGAGATGGAGTCTGTGAAGACTGTGAAGAGGTATCTATTAGCTGTCATTTTACATAGAATTCTTCAGTCATCTCATCTTATGGAGTTCTGAGGTTAATCATGCTTGTTTGTGTTTCTCTGACTAGCACTGGGGGCCATAGTACCTTCCAAGTCTATGGGACTGAGTGGAGGTAGAATTGGAGCTGATGTCTTGCAGGGCATGGTAGGTGCTTTGGCATGTTTTGAGTTCATCTGGTGAATGAACGTGTGTGATCTGAAACTCTGGGAGTCTTCTCAGAAAGGCTGGGAGTGAGGAGGAAGCTACCAGGCTGGCTTTAGCAGCCAATCTTCATGCTGCCTGTAATCTTGGGGTGGGAGGCATGTGTTCATGATACATTGCCTGGAAAGAGCACTGCATTCCGAGTCAGCATATACAAATCTCATCCTGGCCCTGCACTATGTTTCATAATTCTGGGCAAACAACAGCCTCTCTGAGCTTTGTGCCGTTTATGCTTCAGAAGACCAAAAGACATCACTGATATCAGTGTTTCCCAAATGTAATGATATCGTGGCTCATAAATGGTTTGAGAGAGGAAAATGAAATACAGAAAGGAAAAGGGGAGAATGGGTTCAAACACTGTCAGTATGGCAAGAAGATGATAAGTAGGAGAAACCATTTGGCTAGTCAACACATGTATGAACTGTTAGGAAACAGGACTAACATGTGCTTAAGGTTATTTACAGCTTTCTGTGGCAAGAGACTTTGGCTTACTGCTCTCTACATTCTAGGCAGGGCTGCAGTGCACACAAAGTTCAAGGAAATGTGCTCAGGTCACAGTCACTAGCTCTTGTTTTTCACAGTTCCCTAGGTTGGAATAACAAAGGCAACACAATGGAGGATGGATGACTGGTGTGTCCCTCCATCCTTGTCAGTGACAGAGAGAGGGGAGATGGTGAGCACAGACAGAAGAGCATACCAATGGCATGCACTAGTTGCTCAGAACTGTCTTGGATTCATTTAAATCCTTAGGCCTTAAAGATGGCCATCTTCCAACACCAGTGTCTGTGTATGCTTCAGCAGGTAGAGTATAGAGCCAGATGGCTTGGGTCTGAAAAATCTAAGTTTTCCCACTTCCGTGCTGTTTGACTTTGAACTCACTACTTAATGTCACTGTGGATCAAATTCCTTCTCTTATTCCACACTACTGTGAAATTAAACACCACCTGTGACATCATCGGACAGATTCCATGGGGGAAATGTCAGTAAAACATTTAGTGAGCAGCCTGACATACAGATTGCACTCAGCAAACGTCACCCATTATGAAGATGGCTAATGCTGTGGAATATTACCTAAGTGGAAGCAATCACGACTCAGGCTTTGCATATAATCTGGGAAATCATTTTGTCCTCTTCCCAACACTGTATTTATCATCAAAAGTACCAAACATCACCCAGCACTGCACATTCAGAGGGCAGCATGGGATGATGCACCAGCTAGGGACTGGGAGGCTATTTCTGTTGTCTTCAGCCCAGGCAGCTCTTACAGAGCCTGATTTTTATGAGTGTGTAAAATGCCTTGTGGACACATTAAACTTAATATATGACCATAATAACAATGGAGCCACCAGCCTGAGAGAGAGAGAGGCAACAACCAGGGAGAAGAGAATTTGAAGCATAAAGCACAGGCAGGAAAGCTTTTCCACAGGTGGTGGACACAGGCAGTGGAGAGATGCAGGGCAGAGGATATATCACACAGCTAGGAGCAGCAAGCCCCATGGAAGGTCTTTGGCCAGTCTCTCTATGTTCAATGTAGAAGGACAAAATGTAATATGAGAGCAGACAGAGAAAGGGCAAGTAGAGGGAAGAGAGAGGCAACAAGGGCTAGGGAAGTGGCTCACAGCATCCTCGATCTCCAGGGACAGGGAAGGGGGAAGATGTGAACTGAGTCCATCTACAGAAGAAGGTGCCAGTGGAGACAATGAATGGATCATTTGTTTGTTGCATTTCACAGGCTGTGTCTCTAAGGGTAGTCATCAGCATTGTGCACACGGATTCAGACTTACCAGTCTTCACGGAGATGGGGTATTCTGAGCATTCGGATGGCAGCATATCCCAGTGATGGAAACAGTATCTAAAGGGAGAGAGTTCGTTCTATCATTTTGATTTCTGAATCACAAAACCGAAGATTAACTAAAACAGAGAAAAGTCCATGTTGTGTGAATGTAGACAGCTATGGGGAGGCACTCTGGACCTTAAAGAGATTTGGCCTCTGAGGGGTCTTTAGATCATTGGGGGTGTGCCTAAGGATACTGTGGGCCCTGGCAGGCTTCCTCTTACCTGCTTCCTGAATAGTGTTGTAACAGGTTTGCTCCACCATGTCCCCCAGTCAAGATGGCCACCTTTGCCACAGGCCTAAAACAGCAAAGCCTCCTAATCTTAGCCTGATAGATACAGAGCTGTGAGAAGACAAAACAGCCCTTTTCTATTTATTAGTTATTTGCCATGTGCATTTTGTTATTGCAATAGGAAGCTGATGAATACATAAGGGCAACAGTAAAATTTCAAATGTTTTATGGTCTATAGACAAGAAAAGGCTGGAAGGATGCATGGTGATTTTTTTTTCAGCCAAAAGACTGCTTCAAACAGTTTTCTTTATTGTGAAGCTGAACATTTCTACAGCCAGTGCTCTGGAGCTGTTGGCTGCCAGCAAACTGATACACATATGTATGTACAGATGCGTGGTCAGTCCAACAATCCATCAGAGTAAGAAGGAGGGCTTCTGACCTACTGGTCTCAGCTCCATGTCTCAGTACAAGTGAAATATATTCACATAGCCAGGAGCCACAATTTACTTAGTACACAGTGGTTTTCAAAGTTAATACAGACTTTTAGTGAACAGAAGAAAAAATTAGCACACATTCTCAGTTAACAATCATATACACAATATTCAAAAACACTAATTAATTAAAACTTTACCCTGTAGATTTCCAAAGCTTAGTTATTTTGGAGTATACTTATTCTCCTTGTCTTTTAGCACAGATGGAGGATGGATGACTGCGTGCAGCAACATCCTCTGAATTGAAACAGTCCATGCTGGAGGAATGCTCTTAAGATTCAGGAAGTAAACAACTCACACGTCTCAGGAAGGCCCTGAAACTTACCACATTTACAAGATTCCTCCTTTCCCAAGGTTATATAAGCAGTAAAGACTGCTGGGAGAAAGAACCTCTTTGAGTTGCTGAGAGTCATGCAGGAGGCTCCCAGGTTGCAGCTCTTAAGAGTTTATCACTCATGCTGAGGTGGGATTTTCAGTGAAGCACTTGCTCTTTGAGTCATCCATGTTCTTATATATAACCCCAATAAACTTACTGGTTCACAAGTTTGACTTTCGGTGGAATAATTTCTTTGGTTTGTCATTGGAGTCTTTTATGGAGTTAGTAGATGCTTCTCCACAGAAGTCACATATCAATGCTCTAAGCTCTAGAGAGAACACCTTCTAGTTTGTTCACTTATTAATTTAAAAGTATGTGTCAGGTGCAGGAATCCCAAAATGAAGGAAGAATGAACCTTCCCATCTGAAGGACACTAGGCTTCTTAAAGAAAATTGATCTAAATAATCCCCAAATAACTCATAGTAGCTTTGACTTAATAGAGTTCCATACTTTATGAGATGATTTTACATTTTTATGTACTCTGATCATCTAGACCATTTTAAAGGTGAAGCAAATGAGTCAGGCAGTAGGACTTCTTATGCTTATCTGACAGCAGTAGGGCCAAGAGCCTGCCAGGTGTTCTGGTAACAAACAGATCCACCATGCTATGACTCAACTGCTTGGGGATGACAAGTCCTGGTGCTGGTAATATTTGTATTCCATACACAGAGGAGAGATAAGAGATTAGAAGGAAGCCACAAAGCCAGTGTGCTTAATTCCATTGGCACATTTGAGAAAAGGATTCATGGTGTGTTGCAAGTAGAAAGAGAAGTAATCTCTTTCTTTGCTGCAGTTCTTGGCAATTTTGGTCTTGCTGGACTGACCAACTTGTACCCTAGAGTTTCAAGAATGCATTCACACAGCACTGCTGTCAAAGTCAGAAGTGTATCTTCCTCCCAATCAGAAACAGAGAGCAGGCTTGATACATGGAAGGAAACACCCAGCAGGACTCCCTGTCATTGCTCCTTGCATCCTACCAG
>LZPO01118968.1:0-12162 GCA_001675575.1 Neotoma lepida | reverse complement strand
TTTTTTTTCCACCCAAGGAAATTTTGGAGAGAGCAGCCTCAAGTTCAGTGTAGCCAGCAATACCTCAACCACAATTTCCACCTTTGCTCCTTCTGCTTTGACCCATAAAATATCAGGCACTGCTGGGTATAAAATGAAAATTCTTATGTCAGTCAATCATTCTTTGTATTTAGACATGTTCCTGAGAAGTAACTGATCTTTTCTAAGGGCAATGTCTTTGATGTTGCTGGTGTCAAAGGTGCCATTCCCTCCTGCTAAAGGGACCTGTATTGCACAGAACAGGGAGTTCTTCTCTGTCTCCTTTGTGACTTTTATCTTCCTGTAAAAAGCCTGTAAGTTTGGAAGTAGATCACTTAACACACCTATTTTGTAAATCGTATGTTTTATTCTCTCAGCGCTATCTGATCACTTTATTGCTATTTCTTTCTAAATTTTGCAATGAAAAAAAAGCAGAAATTGTATTTTCCAGCTTTCACAAAAGCAAGACTATCTTTCCAACTTCAAGAATTTGTTGACTATCACATTGATTTCTTTACATTGTCTGTTATAAAATTTCTTATAACAGACTATTGTAAATTCATTCAAAACTGGTAAGTGGCCACATGTGATAAGCATGGTCCTTGGAGTTTTGCTGAAAGCATACCCAGTGTTCCACATGCATAAGGCCTTCCTCTCTCTTTAGTGAATGTGAACCAGCACTGTCTTCCTATTAGGATCTCATCTCAGAAACACAGTTTTCCACACTCCTCTCATGGTTTCAAAAGTGGAGACNAATGGAACTGGAGAGGTATATCAGCAGTTAAGGAGACTGGTGGCTCTTGTAGAGGACTATGATTTGATTCCCAACACCTCTGTGGTAGTTCATAACCATCTATAACTACAGATTCAGGGAAACCAGACACATTCTTGTAGCCTTTACAAGCATTGCATGCACATGGTACACAGACATGCATGCACATACACATACAATAATAGAATAAAAGTGGAGAGGAGGAGAGGCTTCCAGAGATGAGCTTGGTACATACTGCTTCATTCCATTGTGGCCCTGTGCTTGTCTCTAATTTTTTCATCTATTATGTTAAGAAAATACAAAACAAAATCATACTTTGTCTCTGAAAGAACCCCCTGCTCAGCTCTTTGACACAAATCTAGTGACAGAGAAGGGTTAAATATGTCTAATTTTAATTTTCCAGTCATTGCATGTAAAAATCAGAATTTAGAATGAACTTTAATAAACTGATGCTGCTGTGGTACTCTGACCTCTGATCAGGACAAGACATTGTGACCTGGGAATGAAAAGCAGAGGATCATCATTGGCTTGAGCCCAATAGTATTCACTCATGGAAATAAGGATGTTGGAGGTGTGATGGGCTCAAATGATGCAGGCAATATACAGGCACATGAAGCCCATCCCTCCTCATTACATTTAAACCTTAACAATTGCATTAAAACCATTAACAAGGAGGAGCCTCCTTCAGTGTAGTGGCTGCCTGTAAGCTGCCTCTGCTTCTGTAAACAATCCCTTCCCCACTTATCTGTAAGCAGTCTCACTTAAGATTATACATTGGTTCACTCACCTAGATGTGGGTAAAGGTATAATTTTGGTCTCACAGTGGTGCGTTACTGAGGAGAATAAACTTTTGTTCTGTTATCTCTAATAGAAGGAAAACAACAGATGCTTTGTTGACTAAGTATTTGCTGAATAATGTCACTGTGCTAGGCCTGGTTCTAGTTACTGAGCTCAAAAGTGAAGAGGAAACAGACACGACCTTTAGGACTCATANAGCATGACTGCAGTGTATTGAGAACCCGCCTGGTGCATGTGAGATACACNGTATTTGCAAATCATCCTTCTTTGATGCACANCTCTGGTGATGTCCAAATATCATTCCTGACATTGCAGATATTATTAACAGAGTAATTATGTATTTTGGAAATAGATTGCTTATATTAATTAGAGATATAAATACAAAAGTGAATGAAATACCTTATAATGTATGGGTATATACCCTACATTAAGAATCTGACAAAATAATGAGTGTTTTTAATGACAATATTTATTTTTTCTGTTACTTTTTAAACACAACCAGAAATGGTATTGATATGCTGAGCAGTAGGATCATAGTTCAGATTCAGAGATTTTTTAAAATATTAAACTCTGAGATCATTTGATTGTCTCTCTTGTCTGCACATGCTATCAGTGGTCTTAGGCTGAGGTTTTGACTAGCAATATGGAATGGTGGTCTTTGATGCTTATTTTTTATGAACTTGAAACAAACTAGAAATGCTTGGGAAGAGGGTACTTCAATTGAGGAATTATTTCTATCAGATCAGCCTGTGTAACTGTCTGTGGGACATTTTCCATCTTGCCCATTGATGAAGGAGGACCTAGACCACTGTGGGCAGTGTTATCACTAGGTAGGTGGTCCTGGGTTACATAACAAAGCTAGATGAGCATGAGCCTTGCAGCAAGCTAGCAAGCAGGATTCTTTTATGATCTCTGCTTCAGTTCCTGCCTCCAGGTTCCTGCTGGAATTTCTGCACTATTATCCTCCAATGATGGACTGCTATTTGTAAGTATAAGCTAAATAAGCCCTTTCCTTCACCAAGTTGGTTGGGTCAGTGTCTGATTACAGCAGTAGACATACTTGGACATGGTCTTTCAGAAATGCATGTACAGTTTGGAAGTAGAGCCTATGTTCTGAAAGGGCAAGTCCTGTAATAAAGAAAAGACATTGAAGGCTCACCATAGTGAGGGGTTACTGACATAAGGCAAGTACCTCAGCTCTATCTGGCCTGCATATTCTCAGTGAATTGCTCATAAATTCAGCTATAATTTAGCAACTGTGGATAAATAGTTTGTCAGTTTAAATGAGATCTATATGTACATGAGAAAGGAAATATTTTTTTCAGAAAATATTGCCCTAAACATTTATCAGAAGGCTTGTTAAAGAAAAAGAAAAGAAAAGAAGAATGAATAAGGTACTTGATTTTTTACTGACAAACTGTCTGGTATTGTCTAGTTTCTGAGAATTTCAACAGGGTCTACATGTGCTTCTGCTCTGTCAAAGAGTTCTTCTTTATTGCAAGCATAGGCTCTCCTCTTATCCACATGCATTTTAAACATTTTTTTTTAATTTGTGGTGTCTTAGTTATTGGACTATTGCTGTGAAGTGACAACAAGACCAAGGAAACTCTTATAAATGAAAGTGTTTGATTGTGGGTTTGCTTAGTTTCAGAGGAGGGAGGATGGTGATACACAGTCAGGCATGGTGCTGGAGAAGCAGCTGAAAGCTTTGCATACTGATCCTCAGGCAGCAGGCAGAGAGAGAACAGACATTGGGACTGGTATAGACTTTTCAACCTCAAAGCTCAACTCTACGCCAACAAGGCCACACCTTCTAACCTTTCCTGACAGCTCACCAACTAGAGACAAAGCAGGAAAATATATGAGCCTATGGAGAAAATTCTCATTCAAACCATTACAAATGTGTATAACATTTTGAGCGCCTGTATGTTTNTGTACCATGGTTGGTACACTAGAGATTTGAAAAGGACATAGGATCATCTGTAATTGGAGTGACAGTTATGAGCCACTATGTGAGTGCTGGGGTTTCTCTTCCTCTGGAAGATAAACCATTGTTTTTAACCACTGAGACATCTCTCTAGCCTTTATGCCTACATTTTAACCATCAGATCAGTAGGAACAGGAGATGGGATTGCTCATGTCTGCAGACCAATGGATCCATGCTAAAGCTATTTGGCAAACATCAGGTTGAGCCATACCAGACAGGACCAATGCTATTATTCGCACAAGGTGAAATTCTGCTGAATACTCCTCACACTTTTAGAAAAGAGATAGACTATATCCATATTTTCCTGAGAACTGTCCCCAAAACAAAGAATTTCTAGTATGTGAAGATACTTTGTGTTATGCCATTTTTGTGATGGCCAAATGCCAAGATAAGAACACTGTTGCAGAACATTAGTTATAACTAAGAAACATAAGCATCACAAAAAGGTCAGTATCATGAAAGGGACATAAAAATTCCATGGACTGCCCCATGAAGCAGATTTAGTACACTAAGTACCTTATAAAACAGACTTAATAGACCAAATATTGAATACAAAGGAGAAACAGCCACATGTGAAATAGATATAAAATAATAAAATATTATGTACAATATATCAGTAATCTTGAAAACATCAATAAATTTGGGAGATAGTTAATAATTAATATACAAATTTGAATATAGTTAAAGGCACTCTTTCCAAGTATGTCTAGGTCTCAAAAATATTACAAGTATTACTGTTGGATAGTCAGTGACAACATTTACCTCTATTTTCCAACGTTTCTATAAATTAAATCAATGTACTAAACAGGAAAAACATTTAATCACTTAATTACATCTTGCTTAGATCTGCAAAGTAGCTATGAGACTAGTCACATGGAAATTTCAAAATACACATGCAAAATTTTAGGACTAGTAGATCAAGAACTCCAGGGTGTTAATAAAATGATTTACTATAATTGTGTGNACTTTTCTATAGAATTATGGGCAGAGTTAAGCAGAGTGTCTCTCAGTATGATCCACTGCACTTATTTAAAGTATAAATGCACACTATCATTTAAAATTTTTAGCATTTGTTTACTATTACAATGTTTCTTCTTTTGACAGAAATTACCTCCCAAAAATAAATGATTTTAGGAACATTATCTATAAAGTTTGATAGATGATGTGGATTTTTGATGTTGCATAAATTGAAGAATTTGCTAAGGAACTCATCAGAAAGCCTAGACAATTAAAAAAGGAAAAGAGTCCTGTCATTGTTTCCAGATAACTTGTTTATTCATCTAAAAATAAAGGGAATGAACAAAAAAAAAAGCTCCTGAAATGAACCAGTCTTCAGAAAGATTGTTTGATTAAACAAAGTAGCCCAAAGGCAGTATCTCAGCTCTGAAATAATCAACAAGCAAAGATAATGGAAAAGGCAATGCTGTTTCTCACACCATCACCATTCCATTGAAGGATATATTATCAGAAAAGAATGATGTCCATAAATGGTGAATATCATTAGGAAGAAGTCAAGTTTGTTTGGAGGTAATGAAGTTATTTTTTTTAAATAAGGCATTGGCACATAGGCAATGAGTGTTTTAAAGCTTGATTGGTTTTCTTGGGCATTTCATATATGTATATAATGAATATGGTCATATCTTCCCCAGTTCCCTATCCATATCTTCCCCAATATCCCTCCCAACATTTCCCTCAAAGCTTCATATATGAGTATATATACACATATANTATATATGTATATATGTGTATATATAATCACTATATATGTATCACTATGTACATATATATGTATATATGTGTACATATATGCATATATACATACATACAGTATTAAGTATAGTTAGTGCTGTCCATATGTACATAAGTGTGGGGTGATCCACTAGAGTATATGAATCCTATCAATGGCCATTTCCTCAAAAACAGAATGATCCTCTGTTCCCAAGAAAGTATCAATTACTGATCGCTCTTTAGTAAAGGGTAGGGCCTAGAAGTCATCTACCATGTCTAAGCTAGAATTTTGTTAAGTTTGATCTTGTGCAGGTTTTGTGTAAATAATCCCAGATGCTGTTATTTTCTGAACGTGATGACCATGCCATGTCCAGAAGACAGCATTTCACAGCCCTTCCTCCAATCCTCAGCTCTTTCCATTCTTCCCATTTCCTCTTCCCTGTTTCCTGAAACTTGGAGATACAGATGTCCCATTTATGAAGAAGCCACACTTGATATTATTCTCACTACGTTGACCAGCTATGAATCTCTCTGTTTAATGCTGCCCACTGGAAAAAGAAGTTTCTTTGACAAAGTTTAAAGATTGTGGGTATAATCATGAATAATTAAAAGGTAATCTGACAAGATGACTATCTAGCAAAATTACAATAGCAAATCTTACCTTAAAGCATATCCTCCTCAGCTATGTGCCTTTGACTGGAATTACAATACCAGGCATGAACCTCCGACCCAATCAGAAAAATGGTTAGTTACCCATATGAGTCACGCAATGTTGCACCTGGGGGTACATCTTGCCTCGGTCATATGCAGGAGCTTACTGTGAGTAAGACCACTGTTTTTTTGTTGTTGTTGTTTTGTTTTGTTTTTTTGTTTTGTTTTGTTTTTTACCTCAGCCACCTACATATCACCTTTTAGGAGCACTGGGAACATTTTCTGGTCAGCTTTAGATTGGTCTCTCCATATGCTACAGTCAGAGTTTGTGGTGTCTTTATCATGAAGTTATTGTGGGTAATCTACAGCAATGTCAGTAGCCTGTGTCATTTTGAGGACTTCTGCATCCCCACCTGACAACTGTAAGATGAAATAAACCCTTTCCCCCCCAAGTTGTTTTTGGTCATGATATTTTATCACAGCAAGAGAAACTGTAAGACAGTGAGTGGGACAACTCAGACCCAGAAAGACAATGTTTCATGTTCTATCTCCATAAGTGAATCCTACCTTCAAATCTTTTGTTTTCTGTGTTGAACGTGAAGTACTAGTGGAAGNCAGAAAACTAGGAAGGGATATTCTCAGAGGAACATATCCCATGCTTTGCACTTTAATTTTCATTGACTAATTCATGTATTCTAGGAGCAAAATCATCCAGCCAGGAAGACTAATTCGATTTAAACTTTTTTTATAAGTTGTATTTTGAAATTAACTTAAAACTAGCATTCCTTAAGGCTTTTTCATTCATATTTAATTCGTATAATNTAGTCACTGCTCTGTCCTGTCCCCACATGCCTGTCGCCATCCTCACTTAATCTGTTAACTTTTAGTATTTTCCCTCTTACTTCATTTGAAATGTATTCCACAATCCCTCCAACTATTATTTTTTTAAAAAGATTGTTAGATAACAGGTTTCCATATGGTGCTTATATACTCTTCTTTTGTGTTAGCTTCCCCCAAGTCCTGATATTCCCATTTCCTCATGTTCCTCTCTGCTCAAGCCCTTCTGCCCTCAGTATTTTACCCCATTACTTTCATATTATACCTACAATATACATTTGTTGTTCTTTAACTTGTCCCTTAAAAATATCTTTCTAGTTTTCTGGCTTCCACTAGTTCTTCAAGTAAACAGAGAAAACAAAAGATCTGAAACTAGGATCCATTTATNGAGAGTGAACATGCATCATTGTCTTTCTAGGCCTGAGTTATCTCACTCAGTGTCTTAGTTACTGTTTCTATTGCTGTGATAAAATACCATAACCAAAAACAACTTGGTGAGAAAGAGTTTGTTTTATCTTACAACGCTCAGGTCACACTCCATCACTGAGAGAAGTCAGGGCAGGAACTCAAGGAAGATATCTAGAGGTAGGAACTGAAGTAAAAAACTTGGAAAAAGACTATGTACTGGCTTGGTCCCCATGGCTTGCTCAGCTTGATTTCTTAGACNGCTCAGGATCACCTTCCCAGAAATGACAGTACTTAATGTTGCCTAGGCCCTCCCACATAAATTAGTAATCAAGAAAATGCAGACAGAATTGCCTATAGGCTGATTTCATAGAGGCATTTCTTCAAACGAGAANTCNTTTTCCCAAACAACTCTCGCTTGTGTCAAGTTGACAAAACGAAACAAAACAAAACAAAACAAAACAAAACAAAACAGAACCAGAACACTCAATATACTTTTCCCATTCTATCAATTTACCTGAAATTTTCATAATTTGCTTTTACTTTTAATTTTTAAATTATGTGTGTGTGTGTGTGTGTGTGTGTGTGTGTGTGTGTGTGTGTTGTGTGTGTGTGTGTAGGGTACATGCATGTATACCCAAAGTATCTGAAGTTACAGATGATTGTGAGCCACAAGACATGGGTACTGGGAAGCAAACTTTGATCCTCCCCAAGAGCAGGAATCTGCTTTTAGTTATTGAGCCATCTCTTTAGACTAAATCCAGTTTTCTTTAAAACTGAGTTATAGCCATCAAAGTTGATTTAGTTTGCTAGCTATTGTGAATCGAGCNGCAATGAACATAAATGTACAAGTGTCTCTGTAGTAGGATGTAAGGGGCTTTGGGTACATGCCCAGGGGTTATATAGCTGGGACATATGACAGTACTACTTTTAATTTTTTGAGAGACCTCAAGACTAATTTCCAAAGTGAATACACTAATTTACAATCTCACCAATAGTATATAAGATTTCTCCTTTACCATATTCTCACTACACTTGTCATCTGTATTCTCAATGACAGCCATTCTAAATTGGATAATTCTTAGTTATTGTTCCATTGCTGTGAAGAAACATCATGACCAAGGCAATTTGTAAGAGAAAACATTTAATTGGGACCTTGCTTACAGTTTCTGAGGGTGAGTCCATGACCATTGTGGTGGAAAACATGCAGCAGGTAAGCAGGCATGACACTGGAACAGTAGCTGAGAGCTTACATATTATACACAGAAGGAAGAGAAAGAGAGACTGAGACTGGCATGGGCTTTTGAAACCTCAAAGCCCACTCCCAGTGACACACCTCCTCCAACAAGACCATATCTCCTAATCTTTCCTAAACTGTCTACCAACTCAGAACCAAGCATTCAAATCTCTGGAGGCCATATAATCTCTAAAACAGAAAGTACAGGGTCTACAGGAGTCTGCATCAAGACCTCTGCATATATAGTATAGCTTTTAGATTGGCATTTTTATGGGACTCCTGAGTGTGAGAATGAGTGGGTCTCTGACTCTTGTGCCTGCTCTTGGGACTCTTTTCTTCTTGTTGAGTTGCTGTGTCCAACTTCCATATGATAGAATTTGCTTCATCTTATTATATTTTATTATGTCATGTTTAGCTGTTATCTCTTTTAAATCTGTTCTTCCTAATGAGAGACAGGAAGGGAGTAGATTTGGAGGGACTTGTGGNAAGGAAGAAACTGGGAGGAGTTGATGGAAGGGAAACTATAATCAGAATCTATTGTAAAGAATCTGTTTTCAATAACAATTTAAAAAACACCCAAAACAAAAAAAGAAACAAAAAATTATAATAAAAATATAGAATCCAGTTCGTATTTGCCATCTACTTCTGAGCACAGGGCCTGCTCTAAAATGTGGTTGGATACCCAGTGTCACTCCTTTCCCAATTGCAAATGGATAGCTTCTTGGTTAGAGGTGGGACTCTGTTCACACATTCCCCTCTCTGTGCTAGAATTCTGACTTAAACTTGTGCTGGTCTTTTGCCAATGTCACAGTCTCTGTGAGTTCATATATGAATTTGCCCTGTTGTTTTGCAAATGATGTTTGTTGGAGCTGTCTGCCTCCTTTAGCACTTACAATCTTTTTGCCGCCTGTACTACACAGATCTCTGAGCTTTGATGGTAGTTGTGTGATAAAGACATCCCATTTATGACTGACTGCTCCAGAGTTTCTGACTCACTGCACATTGTCAAGTTGTGAGTTTCTGTGTTAATTACCATCTACTGCAGGTACTGCAAGAAACTTCTCTGATTAGGGCTGAGTAAAGCGCTCATCTATAAGCATAGCAATATGTCCTTAGGAGTTGTTTTATTGCTGTATCTAGCAGAATAGTAGTATTACTCTGCATACTAGCCTCTGTCAAGTTTCAGCTTCCTGGCCTTATTTACAGTGTCATGAATGGGTTCTATTTCATGTAGTTTTCCTTAAATTCATTAAAAAAACATAGTTGGTTATTACCATAATGTTTGTGCCACTATTGCACCAGTGAGTATNTCTTGCAGGCAGGTCACTATTATATCTTACAAAGTTTGTAGCCAGGTAAGATTGTACTTTTTTCCTATGCGGGCATGCATAGTACCTTCTAGCTTTATGAATATTAGTCAATAAAGTGAAGCTTCTAGTTGAGCACCAACTTGGTTTTTCCATGTTTGATTATATAAGTACATGGTGTCATCATCAATAGGATGTTACTGTCAGGTTGTGGAGAGTAACAGATAGCGTTGGAAAGAACCCATAATGGTTGGGGGCAGTATTGAGACCCCTTGACTAATGACACAAAAAGATAGAATCCACTTTTGGTAACAGAGTGTCTCATTTGTAGCATATGCTTTCTGCTTGGGGTGTTGACTCCCCAGGTATATGATAACTCCATTGCATTCTTTTCACAGATATGGATATAGATATATAGATATATGTATGTATATTTTAGGAAGTTTCTATAATAGTAAGTGTTCATATGGCTTNTAAAAAGGCTTTTAGTATTAGCTATCACCACACCAATACTATTTCCTCTACCCTGCCTTCCCATCTGTCTCCCCATTCAATCTCTCTATTCTAATTTCCCCTTTGTCCCTTTATAATATATATTCTGTTTTCCTTCCTTGGAAGATCTCCTCTTTCCCCTTGGTGCCCTACTACTCTAACTAACCTCTGTGGATTCTCTGACTAAAGCGTAGAAGATAAAATCCACATAAAGAGAAAACTTGTTATGTTTGTATTTATGAGTTACCTCAATCAAGATGATTACTTCTAGCCTCATTCATTTACCTGCAAATTTCATTTTTCTTAACAGATGAGTGATATTCTATTGTGTAAATGTACCACATTTTCATTATTCATTCATTAGCTGATATACATCTAGGCTGTTTCTAATTTCTGGTGGGTATGAATAGAACAGCAATGAACATGGATGAGCAAGTATTTCTATAGTTAGATGAAGAGTCCTTTGAGTATATGCCCAAGAGTCATTTGATAGGTCAATTGTAAGCTCTTTTGGAGAATCTCTACAGNGATTTCCATAGTGGCTATACCAGTTTTCATTCCACCATCAGTGAATAAGTGTTCCCCTTTTCCTGCATCCTTGCCAGCATGATCTGTCATTTCTTTTATCAATCTTGACCATTCTGACTAGTGTAAGATGAAATACGAAAGTAGTTTTAATTTTCATGTTCTCAGTGGCTAAGGATGTTGAACATTTTTAAGGCATTTCTCAGCCAATTGTGCTTCATATTTTGAGAATTCTGTTTACTTCTGTACCCCATTTTTAATTGGGTTATTTGTTTTCTTAATGTTCATTTTTTATATATTTTAGATACTAACCTTTTACTATTTTATTAGATATATAATTGGTAAGTAATTTTTTTCTCATTATGTAGATTGTTACATTGCTTGAATGATGATGCCCTTAGTATAGAGGAACATTTTAGCNTCAACAGGCCTTATCTATTAATTGTGGGTCTTAANTTCTGTGTTATTGGTGACCTGTTTAGAAAGTTCTTTCATGTACCAATGAGTTCAAGTCCATTCTTTACTTTGTCTTCTATTGGTTTCTGCTCTTATGTTAAGGTCCTTTATTAATTTCTGTGTTTGTTAATTTCTACAAATTTGTTGTTGTGATGTGTTTCCTTCCTTTTGATGAACTGTTCTGAGAATCTTTGTTCCCATGTCCTCTTGGGTGTAGTGAACATCTAGAGACTGAAGCATTCCTAATAAAGCCTACTGTCAAGATGAATTAGACAGAAATTGCTTAAATTTCTTTTTATTATTTCATTCAACTGCTTGTGCTTTAATAATCTTCAGTGAAGCACTTATTCATGTCCTCTTTAAGGTCCTTGAACACATTCATATTTGCTATTTTGAAGTCCTTGTCTTGTGCTTCAGCTGTGTCTCAGCACTTCACAGACCTTTCTCCAAAACTTTTTGTTTGACAGTAGACTGATGGCTTCTGGAGGAGGCATATTGTCTTGGTTGCTCATGTTTGTGTTTTTATGCTGGGATCTACAANCTGTACTTATGACATTTAAAATGTTTCATAATGCAGATGTCTGGTTTTGCCTTTGTTCTTTGGTATTTGATTGCTGNTACATACTACCAATCTACATACTACCCCAGTGTTTTTGCTCTGTGGTTCCTCATAGAGAGCAATTCTATGTGTCAGTGGGGAGTTACAAAAAGAATGGAGATGGGCTAGTAGGATTAGCTGCAGGAGGCAGTGGAGAAGAATTATGCAGACCCTTGTTCTGTACCAGAAGCCTGAGTTCCAAGGGGATTGAGATGTTATATTATTCTTACATCATTGTGCTAAAGCCAACTTGGTTATGGTGAATTAAAGTTTGATGCTATGTTGAATTTAGTTTGCAAGTATTTTCTTAAGAATTTTTTGCATCTGTATTCATTGGAGAGATTGGTCTAT
>LZPO01118966.1:0-12191 GCA_001675575.1 Neotoma lepida | reverse complement strand
GTATCTGGTATCAACTAAAATCCAAATGACTGGGCCCACCTGTGAGAGACTTATGGTGATTGAATCATTTCAGATTGGAAGACTCACCCTAAATGTGGGTCACACTTTCTGGTGACAGCATACATAAGACCTGGAAGAAGGAAACTTTTGTTCTTTGTTTGCTAGTCTCTGTGTCAAGTTATCTATCATATTCCTGGGGTGTTCCTTTGTTGTATTAGAATGTAATTTATCTCGTTCCAATACAGAGAAATGACCAGCTAACACATCCACTCTCATGGATGGAACAACCACAATTCCTTGATTTTCCTTTGGTAGACAGCCATTGCTGGGCTACACTGTAAGCCACCATATATATAACTGAATTCTATCAGTTATGTNCCTCTACAGAATGTTGACTAATACATTAGTGTTCATTTAATATTATGATATTTTACAGCAATTTAATCTTTACACTAAACTGATGAATTTTAATTACTTCATTATCAGAAAGTTACCTGCATGATAAATCTAACTGATAACATAAACTAAAGTGCTTACAAAATTCAAAGTTTCAAAAACGGAGGAAACAAATACATTTCTGCTTACTTATTGGGCAATTTATTTATAAGTGAAATATCATTGTCCAGCATAGCTTAGGCCTGGGAACCACTTTCTAACTGAGATACAGAGGCATAGATGCCTGGATCTTTGATATCGAGAGGATAGTTAGAATATTAACATCAATTGGGCTTCTCTTCTTCATATTCCTTCATGGGATCAGGACAACCTCAGTATATTAGATTTTTTTTTCATTATAACTTTTGGCCTTAAAATGCAAAACAGTAGTTGCTTTATAAGATAGTTCTGGGATTGAGATAGTATCACACTCCCCCAACACTCTATTCCACAAAACAATCACATGCTGCTTCAGATTGATGGTAAAAACAAAAGTACCTCACTTATGGATGGAAGAGAGGACACAGAGTTGGCATGCTTATTTATCCATGCAGAAACTGAAGTGAAAAGTGTAATTTTATGTAGAAACAGACGGTTTTTTAAATGGCAAGTAATATCCCTGTGTAACCCACGGCAAGCCAACTTCCTTTATAGCAGATTCTGTGGAATAGCCTGTAGGGGTCAGCAGCCAGCCAGGGCTAATTGTGATTGTCCATTTGGTTGGATGAAGCAATGCCTTGTATCTGGGTGTATCTGGGAAGGTGCTTCCAGAGAAGCTTAACTGATGGAATTTATACTATGAACGTAGGTAGAAATGCATTCTCCTTTCTCTCCTTCCTGATCTGCAGAAGAAAAGAGCAATTGGTGCTTGCCAGCACAGATGTGAGGTGGTCTTACTACAGCTCCTTCCCTGCCATTTTGGATTGTATTCCCTGAACGTTGAGCCAACATCAACTTTTCCTCCTTTGAATTGCTTCTTCTGTGGTACTTGATCACAAGCCATGAGAAAAGTAACTAATACATTTCCCTACACAAAATCACCCCTCCATGGGGAAGCTTGAATCCAATGACTGGTACACCTACAGTAGACAGTCCTATTGTTGAGATTTCAATTCATAATCATTGTTGTAGTTCCAGTTTGAGTGCTGAAATCTTGTCTTATTTCCATATTACAAATTAATTCCTCCTTCTTCCCACATCACTTGCCTTTCATCACTGCTGTTTGCATGAGAACCATCAAATACCCACTAAGAAATTGAATTATGATTTCTTGGGAGATTAATCAACATGACCTTTATAATATATTGTAACCAGCTATGCAACAACCTATAAATCATAAAGTATACATCTTTATTATGTGTTTTTGACATGAAACATACTATACCTGTACAGTTTACCTCTGGAGTTCCAAGATCATCAATCACAGGAAAGAATTTTATTTGAAGTTTGATATCTATCAAGTTATTTTCATAATTCTCATAATACTTTTGTAGGAAGCTGATATTTCCCTGCAGCTATTACTTGTGATTGAATGGCAGTCCACAGTGTTTGCCCCTAAGGTGCTTTCTTTCTTTGTAATAAAGTTTCACAACATTTCCTTTGCAAAAGTTCAAACATATTACAATGCCATTATTTATAACACTTTGCTGATCCATTGTCTTGTTTAATGGAATTGAGGCTCATTTAAAAGCTAAACCCCACCATCAAGGAGCTTAAATCACAAGGGGGAGGCAGCAATCACGACTGCAGGGGGTCTGCAAATTTCATTGATTTAAAGATTAAAGGTGTGAGAGTAAAAGAGATAACAGTAATGCAAATTCCAGGACAAACTCAAGCAAAATCATTCTGCTCAGTTAAAAAAAGGTATTCTTGTTTTTGTTTAATTTTCTATTTCTTTTTTCCCCTTCATCTACTTCCTTCCTGTTCCTGAGATTTCAATAAACAGAAGGGCTGATGGATACATTCAGACACTAAATATTTCAAGCCCAGAGTAAAAGCATTAGAATCATCATATTTGAAAATTTCTGTTCAGATTCTTCATTTAGTGACTCTGACTTCATCTGTCACAGGAGCCATGTGCAAGTCACTCAGCTATCTTCACCTGCCTCTGCTCATCAGTGATCTTCTGGCCACTTTCACTTTTCTCTTTGGCTCTAGTATACTTGCATATGGTTCTGGTCACCAATTTTTTTAACCTGAACACACTCTTATGTTATTAATCCTTGCAAATATTGCATATGCCTTACTATGCTAAAAACATCATACAGTTGTGTTTCTATTCCCATTTTATGCATACACAGCATTTCACTAAATATCTGGCTTCACCTCTGATCAATAAGACCAAAGCTTTCATCTTCACCACCACAACAGAAAATATTTCACCAAGACTACTGAACAGATACTCAACAGAGTTTAAACATTGTCTTGTGTTTTATATTTGTGTTTATTTATGTCTACATCTGTGTGCCTGACTGTTGCTTTGTGCACCATGTGTGCACATGACTCACAGAGGCCAGGAGAGGGTGCTAGAACTCCTGGAGCTGGAGATAGAGGCAGTTGTTATCAGTTAGATGTGGGTCCTGGGAACTGAAGTCCTGGTCCTCTGCAAGAGCAGCAACCTTTTAACCATCTAGCTACCTCTCTAGCCCCATATCACCATTCTTTGAAAATTTTCTTCTTCTACCCCTCTTCTAAAGTAAAGTCAAACTTCCTTGTCAATCCTGCTTAATTTGTACTATTTAATGTCTTATGAACCCTTTCCTAGGTTCTTACATGGCACCTGGAAGACTGCATTCTACCCTCCTCGCAAATCTTAACTGATTTGCAATATTTTGCTAGTTTCTATACTGGGATTTGGAAAAGGCTTCACCACAATGGTATATGCCGCAATCAAAGGCAAGAATTTTCTCCAACAAAAAAAAATAGTGTAAGATAGGAATGCAGGATATTAGGAATATGAAGGTGAGAAAAAAAATTCTGGTATCCTTAGCTATTTATTCTTTAATTCAACTAACATATCCATCTGCTCTAGTCCCTATATTTAATAAGCATCAACATAAATAAAGGAAAATGTAATGATGAAGGCACCATAATTTCATTAATTAGAAATGATAGCCTATGAACCAGGGTGTTAGATGTGATATTAGTCCTAAATGCATTTTAATAACTTATAGTGAATTCCCAGAAGCTCAAAGATAGCTATGTAAATGCCACCTTAATCAAATAAAGTAAACCTTTTCTGCCTTGAAGTATGCACTCTAAAGCCTGTGCACAATATTCTTAGTTGATCACAAATTATGTTTTTTGTTATTGCATTTGAATTTTCATAAACTTACATATTTTATATTTACAGTTCTATAAGAGTCAGATGTAATTCTTATTTCTATTTCAAGTGACAATATTAAATGTCTCCCTGCTAACTTCCACATAGATGTTTGTTGTATCATCATCAGAATCGGAAGTACTAATTCTTTCTCCACATGAATAACTTTCTAGTTTCCATCAAAGCAAAGCCACCAGTTTTTACCATTTATAAAAGTTCATCAGAACACTTCCACAGTTGCTTTAATTTCTTATAAAGGAGGGATGCACAGTTGTGAACTCCCATTAAGAGGAGTCCTAAAAGCTTTTTTTTAAGAAATAATGGTTGAGGCATATTATATAAAGTTCGTTCTAAAGAACGGATGTTAAACCATCTTGGGCCATCCTACTGAGAGTCTCTTAAAAATCCCCATAGCTGTATACCCCATCTGGGCAAGAGCTTTGACCCTGACCCATGCTGCTATCTCCAGAGCTCTCAGTACAGATTCCTGACTTGGGCCTTGGTATCTAGAAAACATTATTTGAATTAATTAAGATAATTGTTTTCCTAAAGATTGCTTGTCTAGAGAAAGTTAAATCACTAGAGAATTTCTCCTTCTGGATCATCTGTATAATGCTATTTGAAATTAAGTACACTTCAAAGAGCTTGAAAATTATGTTTATTAGACCTACTAATAAGAGTTCCGCCACTTAAAAGGAAAGGCAAATCCCTGCTATAGCCCATACACAATCTTTACTATATTTAATGTAGAATTCTTACTAGGTTAATTTCTTAATGTCATGTCCCCTTCAGCGAGAAGTGGGATGTCTTATTGTCCATCTAATATGAACAGAGGTATTTTGGAAGTGTCACATGAAAATCAGTTTATTCCAGGCAAGAATAGTATCCTTATACATTTTCTGGGTTACTTTTTCAAAGAAATCGAGATTAATTGTGCATATTCATTTTGTGCATACACAAATGAACATTCTAGAGGCTCTCCTGAGTATTTTACAGCTTTGCTTCAGAACGGACTCACTATGTTTATTTTTCAGATGCTTCTGCTGCCTCCTCTACTCTTTTTTGTAATCTCTAAAGCATATAGAATATTTTGCTTTTGAAGTTTGCTCTATCACTTCCTTCCAGAACTTCCATATTTCAGCCAAGCTTTTCCCTCTACAGAGGAGTTATATTTAACTGACTTCAGACCTTCATAAATTCTCTTCCCACTTTGTCACATGTGCTCATTTTGATGCTATCTTCGAACAACCAGCACAAACCTGAAAAAATAGTTCATGTTGGCTCTGGAGTCCTTCCTGGATGTTTATTCTTTCTAATTACTTCCTGTAGCCATTGCATTGGTTTTTCTATGCCTCTCTTGTTTCCATAGCTTTGATAAATCATGGGTACTTTGCATTCTAGGCAGGGTCTTGGGTATAGCAGATAGATCTTTATGTAGAAAATAAGTTTTCCATGATGGTCTTATTCTAATATTGTAAGTTGTGGACATTAAACAAGTAATACTATTGAAGTATGCAGTTATGCTGAGAAGAATGATGTAAACTATATAAACATGAACGAGAATATTGGAGGTTCTAGATAAATTCTCCTTGAGGCACTTAACAAAATAACATGTAAAAGAGCAGTAAGACAGTATACAAGCTTCACATGTTTCTGGGAAAATGCAAAAGTTTAAAGGAATACACAAGTTGGGGGAAAAGATGACAAAAGTAATGAATTGTATATTGCACAGATTAGCTGGGATGAGGACAGCTGAAGAGGAAACACAAAGTGATAATAAACAAGGCAATTTGAAAGATCTAAACAATTTAATTACATTAACAACTCATTAAGTNTACAGTTTGAATGAGCTCTTTTCAAAGATTATTTAACATTTATTGAGACATGCTGGCACATCCCCATTGGGTTTACTCCAAAGGTATGAAATACGTGTTCACTTCCATCTGCCCCAACATTAACCATTTCTATGTATTTGTGTATCTGCAGTGTTCTGGGTGTTTTGAAATATGTCTCTTATTATTATAGGAAAAAGATACCCACCTGTACAAAGATGGCCAAAGGAGATGTGTGAAGATAGGACTGGTGTTAGAGAAGAAATGTTAAAAGTGAAAGCAATGACAACAACGTGACAGGAACTCCAAAGAGGCGGTGACTGGATAATAAGTAATTTTGAGATTTGTTGGATTATTAGTAAAGCAAATGTGATGAATATGAGAAAAAGGGAAAAATAAAAATGTTTATGCTTATTTATTGGAAAGCTAGATGTGCTATTCTGAGCTTTAAACAATTATGTTAAGAGAGAAGGTTCCTGAATATGGCAATAGTCATGAAAAAAACTGAAAACCTTTTTTTTCTTATTTTATTTTTTTTAATTAAAAGATTTTCTTATTTTACATACCAACCACAGAACCCCTTCTCCTCCTTGCTCCCTCCTCCCTCCTCCTAGCCCCCCAGCCTTGTAATCTTAATCAAAATCCTTATAACACACTGGCAGTCAGACTTTCTTTGGCCTGCCAGCTCCCAAATAATGACACAGATACTTCTTATTAATTGTGAAAGCTTGACCTTAGCTTAAGCTTGTTCCCAACTAACTCTTAAAACTTAAATTAACCCATTTATATTAATCTACATTACTTCTCATCCATACCATACTTCTGACTTATCTGTGTCTTGCTGACAAAATCCCCACCTCTCAGATTCTTCCCAGAGTTCCTATCTCTGCCCAGAAGTACTAGCCTATCCTGTACTGCCTGGCTATTAGCCAGTCAGCTCTTCATTAAACCAATCAGAAGGCACCTTAGGCAGAGACACAATCTTCACAGTGTATAAAAAGATTATCTCATAAGATTTCCCCCTTTGTGTCTAAATAAAAAGAAAAGGTTTTAACTCTAATACAGTAAAACTATATACAATAAGAACAATTATCAGTTAAGAATTACATTCACAATGTCCAGTCCATTTGTATTTGGCAAATTTGGAGAAAATACTCTATTATCTATTCTATCTTGGTGAGTCTAAAGTTTTATACCTAAACCATTTTCTATCATAACTTGTATTACCAGCTTAAAAATATCCTTTTAGATCTTAAAACATTTTTTAGGTAAACAATAGTGGTGGTTTGAAAGAAAATGGCCCCCAAAGGGAGTGGTACTACTAGGAAGTGTGACCTTGTTGGAGGAAGTGTGTCATTGTAGGGGCAGGCTTTTTTTCTTGTGGAAACAAAAGCATAACCTCTTCTCCAACATAACACATTTCTTGACTTTCATTTTAATGTTAAGACATCCTTAAAATACACAGACTGGTTTAATTTAACAGTTTCCATAATCCAATGTCTCTTAACAGCTGTTGTTTTTTATTTGTTAGCATTTTAAAAATTTAAAGTTAATAAAATACTATATAGGATCCAGATATCTTGTGTATTTCCCATCCTTATGTGGCATATTTTTTTTCATGTAACTTTACTCTTTTGTTAAAGACTTTATTATTTTTAAACTTAAAAAAAACAAACAAACTGAAAATCTTGGGGTAGCACAAAGTGAAGCTACCAATGGATATAACCATACTTGTGCATTTCTGAGAGTACATGAATAATATTTATGAAATCAATTTTTGGCAGATTTCCACACAAAGTTGAAGGCTACCACAGTTTTTTTTTTTTTTTTAAATCCTTCAGCCTTTCATGATTGAACATGGAACTGACACTAAAACCAGGCAAGAGCTATTCCAATTATGGAAAGAGATGTAACGTTCCTTGACAAATTATTAGCAGGCTGAAATTAGTGATGTACATACATAAAATGATTTACCAAATTTGCATTGTTTCTGTAATCTCACGAGAATAAGAGGAATTGAGCACTTCACTCTGTGAAGCTTTCCTGGTGACTTTCAGTGGACTTGATGTTGGGGACACCGTGCTACCAGGACTACTAAGATGAGCTATATTCACAGGTATATGTACATGTGTGCATATATGTATAATATATGTATATACTTTCATGTGCACATGTGTATGCCACACATTTCGGTTATGTGAAATGACCATGTTGAAAAGAAATTTAAATTTAAGAATAAATGAGCAAAATTTAATCTATTTCAGTTAAGTAGTTTCCACAATATGACATGGAAACAGACTTTTATAGAATTAAGGCATTGGGCACAAGTAAAGATTGGAGGACTACAGGGTGGAAGGTTCAAGGTCACATTATTCAGTGTTTCCTGAAATTCTGAATAGGAAGATACTGGATATAGTTACGATATTTAGAATTGGACTTAACTCTGAATGTTGCTAATTACTAACCTTAAAATTGACTTTGAAAATTGAATTAATGTATGTTCTGTGGACTTCTGACATAAGTAAACATGTATATTTATCAATGCATTTTAAATAAGCTCATGCATCTTTGATTTTTTTTTTTTGATACAGGGTTTCTTTGTATAGCTTTGGAGCCTGTCCTCACTCTGTAGACCAGGCTGGCCTTGAACTCACAAAGGTCCATCTGTCTCTGCCTCCCAAGTGCTGGGATTAAAGATGTGTACCACCACCACCCAGTGCATCTTTGATTATTTTTAAGTGTAGACTAACAGGGACAGATTTACACCCTACCTAAGGTTCAGGGACTCATGATGTCCAGTCTTTGTTTCTTCCTCCATTGACCCACCTTACCATTTCCTGTGATGGGTATGATCATGCTGTGAGCCTCAGCTTCATCACAAGTTTCCTTAGCCCCTCTCCTGTTNTCCTGTATACCCATCTGTGTGGAGGGCAAGGCTCTCTGAGGTATCTGCCCTATTCCAAGGGTGCTTGCTACACCTGAGGACTGTAGTGGACAGCCGTTCCATCTATGACCTGGAAGCACAACCCTTACTGAGGCTTCCAGTAACTGCCACACCTACCTAGGACCTCCCCCTNGGGGAAGAGCTGAGAGGGGAGCNGTTAAGACTGAGGATCAGTCCATGCCGGAGCTCTTGGTTCCTGGATCCTGGATGTTGGAGGGTGGACCAAGCAGAGTTCTCTAGAGAACACCACTGGACTGCACCTCACCTCTCCTGGACCCTGTGACCAATCCATTTACTTACTGTAAGTTGCCCTAAATCCCTAAATAAGCCTTCTATTACATACGTGGAGTTGACTTAATAATTTCCCCCATTATCTGGTGCTCACATGGGGCGAACTCCAAACGCCCGGGTGGCTTCCACCCTCAGCCTCCTCTGGGGCTGCTGTGGCACAGTGTCCATGCTTCTCAGTCTCCCTTCTTCCCTGTCCTTTTTAAAATTCCTTCCCCTCCTGGGGACCCAGCGCTTAACCAACGGGTCCTGCTCTTTCCCTTCCTCCCTTTTCCCCAGCTCGTGGGTACATGCACCTGCCTTCTGGGTCTCTGGGACTGGAGCAGGCTTAGCCCAAATGCAGGCTTAGCCCCCAGACCGGCAAAAGCGTTGTAAGTCAGCCCCTCCTTCCCTCACCCCACACTGGCTCCTGCCCAAGTTCAGGCCTGAGTTTCCGCCAGAGCCCACAGCTTACCTTTTCTGTTGGANGTGGTTCAGAGGCTGCCTACACTGCTGCCCCAGGCAGCTCCCTGAGGGTGCTACCCACCACGACTACAGAGGCACTGAGAGGGTCTCTAGGCCGCTGCTCTAGCCTTCATCCTTGCCACCTGGAGCTCTCTGCACCCTGAGCTCAGGCCACTGAACCCCATAAGCCTGGCCTCTTGGCCGAGGAAGGGGCACTGAAGGGCCAAGGCAGCCACAAAGGCCAAGCCAGGCCCTGAAGCTCCAAAGAGACACAGGAAGATCTGCTGCCTCCTCGCTGCTTCTGCTGCTCTTCCAAAAGTGAGCAAAGGACTCTGACCCCTGCCTGCACCAGATTCTGCCCCCTGCCTGCAGCTATCGCCAACCAGTCTCCAGTGGGGCCAGCTTTAGAGCTANTCCANNGACANCTGCTGGCTGNAAAGTGNTACTACACCTCAAAAAAAAATCTCAAGGAAGGTAAGATAAGCAAGCCAGTGTCATTACAGGTAAGAATACTTAAAAATTTCACACTTTGAAACTGATTAAAAAATTTTGATAATATGGCAGATAACATTACTTCACAAGAATTAAAAAACTTTTTTGCCTTATGATGAATGACATTTTCCTGGAAATTTACAACCTTCCTAAGCCATATCTNGCCTGTACCATATTGGCAGTTATCATAAGAATTTACACAGCATTCAAATACTGGGTTAATAATAATAACAAAGAGGAGTCATTGTTGAGACTGATACAGGCTTTAAAAGTTAGCAATGAATGCTTATATAAAATAATTCTTTCTCTGGAATCTGCTAACCAGGATTTACAAGTTAGTAATAGAGACTTACAAAACAGGCTTTGTAGTTTAGACTCTGCTAACTTAATACAAGAACTTCAATTGATAAATAATAAATGTATAGCCAAATTGGATTTTATTGATAGTAAATATGAATACTTATATTCATATTTAAGTTTTGTTATGAACAATAACTCTCCAGAGTGAAGTTGTCGCTACTCAGACACTTTATAAGAAAGAAAGATTATCATTAACTGATAAAATAAGGGCTGTGGAATTATGTGTTTCAGAAGAACATAAAAGGTTGCATGATTCCATGAGAAATCTGGAATCCCTTGCAAGAGGGGAGGTTCACTCCCTGGGACAGACCTTAGGTGCCTGTTTGCAAGCCCTGGAAAAAACTCTCAGTAAAGATGACAAGGGACCTAATAAGCAGAAGGGCAAGTTCATACAGGTCATAACATCTCGAGATGGCTCTCATACAATGGCCTATCCTGTCATCATCCATGAGAGGCCAGCNGATGATATACACCCTGAGCCATATCTAGAATACAGATTACAACCTATTCCAATGAGGGATTTTTAAGCATAGGAAGGAAGCGGTAGTGACATATGGCATACACTCAACATTTGTAAGACAGATGTCAAATTCATGGTCTACCTCAAATAGAATCATATCAGATGATTGGAATCAGTTAATTTCAGCTGTTCTAGAATATAGCTAGCAGTTGCAATGGAAAAGTTGGCTGAGAGAAGAAGCAAAAAATTTAGAACAACAAGGTAAACTCAGAGGTTTTGAGATCTCCCAAGATCAAATTCTCGGTGTGGGACATTTCACTGATAGGAATATACAAGCCACTTAAGATGAACATACAATATCCCTATGCTGTACAGCAGCTGTAAATGCTTGGGAAAAAATTCCAGAACCAGGAAAACCAACTGAGATATACACAAAGATATTCCAGGGACCTCAAGAAACTTTCACTGATTTTTNACAAANGCTGACCACANNTATAACNAAAGCTGTGTCAGATAAAGAATTAAGACAAATATTGACTGAGTCCTTGGCATTTAACAATGCTAATACAGAATGCAAAAGAATAATTATGTCATTAAAGGTCAGATCAACTCCTTTGGAAGAATGGATTCAGTATACTAATGGTGTTGAGTTTCTTAACTATAGTAATGAGGCTTGATAGGAGAGACAACTCCCAGAGGTGGATGAAGGCCTCAGGATACCAAATGCTTTAAATGTGGTACATGGGGTCATATAAGTAAAAACTGTATATAGGGTGCTCCTAGAAGTAATACGCCTTCTACAAATAACCCAAATGGGAGACCCCAAACTTCTGGATTATGTAGAAGATGTGGCAAATGCTGACATTGGACCAATGAGTGCAGATCAATAATAGATATACAAGGTAACCCTTTGCCATTGGGAAATACATCAAGGGGCCTCTTGAAGGCCCCCAAATCAAACGTGGTCCATACATTTCCAGCCACTGTGGAGGAAATTCCTCTTCAGGACAATTAAATAAACCATTGTCTAAGGTAAAGAGCAATACTGCACTGGATAATAGAATAGATGAAACAAAAGTTCCAAAGAACACAATAAAACGAATATTTTGGCAGACTTCCATAAATGCACAAAGACCAAAGCTTAGAATTCGGATTAATGGCATTGTTCTCAAAGGTTTGGTAGACACAGGTGCGGATGTGACTATAATTACATCAAAATCATGGCATCCCAATTTGCCTCTTCAAGAGGTTGATGTCCAATTTTTAGGGGTTGGTACCCTATCTCAGGTAAAACAAAGTTCGAGATGGGTTGAATGCAAAGGGCCAGAAGGACAGAGAGGAAGACTGAAGCCATATGTAACAAATGTAACAGTAAATCTTTGGGGCTGAGATCTGTTACAACAATGGAATACCCTACTGTAGAGGTATTAAATTTCCTACACTCTCAGAAAAGGAATACAGACCTATGCATGTTTCTAAGAATAATATCATAACATGCTATAAAAACAGCCACCAACCNTTTAGGCTGTGTATAAACAGAGCACAACTACTACTGAACCCTCAGAAGTTCCAATAGCCCTACCTTTAAAATGGCTAACTAATAAACCTGTCTGG
>LZPO01118964.1:0-12212 GCA_001675575.1 Neotoma lepida | reverse complement strand
TTTTTTTTGTGCTCTAAATTTCTAAATGGACTTTACTTTCAGGCTATTATAACTGTTCAGATAATATGATATTTGAATATGAAAATATATATCAATTTCTAGATTAATATGTTATCTTTTGAGACAACATGACTTAGTCTATTGGACTGCACATGGTACAGACTTTTCAAAGCATTTTTACCACATTTTTTGTGTGTGGCCATGCACATTCATGCCTCAGAACTCACGGGCAGGAGAGAGACCATCTTTAGGAGGATAGCTTGCCCTCCTAACATGTATGTCTCAGAACTGAGGCCAAACTCAGACCATACTCAGTACTAGAATTTTACCCTGGGTGAACCATAGTTTTCTCATATGGCAAATCTTGTTATACATGGTGGCTGTTATCCTTAAAAATTAAAATTGGTACTGTATCTAGAAATGTATGAGATGAAGAATATTTCCATGCCATTTACTTTAAAATGTGTTTGACTAGATATGTCAAAGTAGATGACCCCAACTCTACAAATATTTCTTATGTTAGTAATGTGATATAAATCCATGCATTGTACAAATATTATCTCTTTCACAATTTGAATGTTAAGAGTTTTTCTCTTCTACTATAAATATATGCCCTTTTGTGAGCAGTTTCACACATCAAAAGCTAAAAATATTTACTTGCAGCTCATTCGAAAATATTTTGCAGTGGGATGATTGTTTTAAAATTTTTTATTACTCATTTATTTTTGAAATTATAATATAATTGGAGTATTTCCTCTTTTCCTTCCTTACCTCCAAACCTTCCCACATAACTCTGCTTCCTCTCTTTCAAATTCATGGACTGTCTAAAAAATTATTATTACATGAACATATGTATATATATACATATATATGTATATACATGTATATATGTATATATATGTATATACATATATATACATACACACACACATATATATATATATATATGCATGTTCCTAAATACAATCAGATCAGTCTATATAAAGCTACCCCTAGGTATATTTTTAGGATGACCATTTGCTATTGGATATTTGATGGCTTTGCTTTCCCTGTAGGAGACCATTTCTCTGACTCTTCACATTCCTTAGTTGCCTCTAGATTTTTGTGTAGGATTAAGACCTTGTGATGCTTCTCCAAGCCACTTTGGTATGTCTAATACTGTCTTTCTCATTCATATCATGTTTAGGCAGTCATGTTCATGAAACTTTCAGGATAAGACATTAATTATAAAATGTCAAAATTTTTCAACAAATTCCCTAACTTGGACTGACCAAGGTTTACCAACATTGCTTTTTAATAATAGGAATAAATGGTTTTATTATCTTTTTGAAGACAAATAGTTAAGGGCAACACTACATACACACAAATATATGTACATTGTATTTTTCAGGAACTGAAAAAAAGCAATAAAGAGATATAATTGTCAATTTTCTGGAGCATAACTCAGACAGAGAAAATCACCTTGCATGTTTTCCCATGTGGCTCTGTCCCTAACAATATCATGATTCTGATCTCTTCCCTCCATTGTCTTCTGTGGCCTCAGAATTGATCACCCTCTTTCCATGAATTGAAGCTTTGTGGTCTTTTCTCTTCATGTGGGCAGAGTGATATTTGAATGCTCTCTACATCCTTTTATGAAAGTCTATGTGGACTACATTAATTTATTTGAAAAACTCTTCTTTGGTGTTTGTTCTGGTGTAGCCACTGTACTTTGTTTATCCTCAGTTTTTAGTTTCCATTAGCACTGAGATCTTATTTGCTAGCTCCCCTTTTCTTAAGGTGTTTCACAAAGAATGTGTAATCTGCTATGGTATTTTATAACACAGCCAGAAACACACATACAGGCAGCTAATCAGATACACGCCAACCTACCTGTTGTAACAATGTTTTTTGAGGTCACATGGAAGTGAGTGCTGATGACTGTCTATTGGCACTGTGGGTAATCTTTTAATATTTACCTCAATATGTCACTTCCAGAAATATATGTGTCTATCTACCACTGCATTCACATTCAGTAATAATTCAGACCATTTTAGACTGATTTTGTCTAATGAGATTAAAAAACATTAACTTTTCCAATGTCACTCTTGTATCTAATGTAATTGAATAAATAAATGGTGATGTCTTTGATTTCCAGTGGAAATTACGCAATGCAGGGACAGTAATTCCTATGGCACATCCTCAGATTCCTAAGTCTATCAATATGTCTGTCCATCTTCTACAGTTATCATCCAGTGACAATACTGTACATCATGAGTTACTAAAATATATTTCTGAAGAATCAGAATCTTGTATTTTTATTTCCCACCATTTTTGCCAGTTTCTTAAGTTTTTCACATTCGTGAAAATTCTTAAAAATAAATAGCATGAAATATATTAAAATCCAAAATCAATTTTTAACTAATACATAGGAGATAGGATTAAACTTTATTGTATATAAAGTGAAATATTCAGATCACAGCATTTATGTACTTGAGTGTGTCATAAGTTTCCTTGGTTTTGAACACAACTGAGTGATGATTCAGAAAATCCTTACTTAATCTTTTTCTTTCTGTTTCCTTCTTTTGGGTCCTGGCCAGAACCTAACTATGCTTCTGTGATATCTTGGGCTCCCTCTCTCTTTCTCTGGAGCCATCTTCCCTGCCATGTGGCTTCTTCACATTCTGTGTCTGACCTCCATGCTTGCTGAACTCAAGCAGCTTAAGCATGGCTGTCTCTGATCTCTCTCTCTCATTGTCCTCTTCCAGGCAACTGATATAATGTAATCCCAATCTATCTTGGTGCTTTTTCATTTTCAAAACTCTAATAATAAAGCATTCAAGCTGCAAAACAACATTTTAGGATCATATATGAACTGCACATAATTTTGATATAATATATATTGAAAAAACAGAGATTCAACATAGACTGATCAAATTTTGTGATTAAAGTTTCTATCCCTTTACCATTGCTTAGTGTTTGGATGCTTTGAGCATCTCTGCTGTTTTTTTTTCATGGAAAATATAACAGGGATTATGAACAATAATGTGCTTATAAGACTACATACATGTATGAAATTCTGTATGAAAAAGTATGCATTATATATATATATACATGTGTGTATGTATTCATATAAATAAATACACATATACATATATACACGCAATTAAATCTACATTCTTGTAGGAGAGAAAGCTTGGTTTACACTATTAAGGACTTTTGTGCCCATTTCCCTTCCAGTATATACAATTCTTTTATTTATCATTTTGGTGTGTCTCGCTCCTTTCTTGTTGTTTTTTAAATATTTTTATCGATTAATGTGGAACTTAAATACTGTGGTAAACCTACCAAAGTTCAGAGCTTTGATAGTAACTGACTGGCACAAAACCAATCAAATGCAAAATCTCCATGGCTAATGATGAGATTTCACACTTAACTCTCTTCTCCTTACTTGGCTTTTTGTTCTATCATGAGCTTTTGCAGATCTGGTGTCCCAATAGCTATGCATTCATATGNGCAATTGCTCTGTTCTTTGTGGAAAATAATTTCTTGTAATTATCTACATCATCTGGAAGATGACAGAAATTTCTGTGCCTGAGTATGATATGTATGCCCCACCTGGAGCTGAGCATTATCCAGTGCCTTATTCTCTCCAAAATGACCAGTTGAAGGTCTCTGTTAATTTGTATCTACCAGGAGAAGTTTCTCTGACAAGGGTGGATCAATGCTCTGATCTATGGTTTGACAAATAAATTATTGAAAATCATGTTAATTCTAAGTCCATTTACAATAATAATACTATTATTATATGCTCTCCTTGGTCCTAATAATAATAATACTATTATTATATGCTCTCCTTGGTCCTAAGACCTCACGAGTCACACTTTCATGTTACAAATAACCATGCTAGGAATGAGTCCTAGATCCAAAAAAATGGTACATGTACCATTTCTTTGGCTATTGTATCAGAGGGCATGTCTTCTTAGATCAGTTGTTATGCATCTTGCAGGGTTCATAGCTGGATCATGTCAACTACTTTTCCCTTCTGGTTTCACCCATAGCACTTACTGTTGTAGAGTGATGACGTAGTGATTCACCGGAGAAGATGGTTTGAACATGGTTTAAGCCAATAGAAAACCTTTTTTAGCCAGCATGAAAACATATTGGTTGATCAGGATCCCAGTATAGCATGGAGACTTTATCAAGTTGAGCTCTTAAGTACAAAAAAATATGTTCTGTGTTAACATACATCAGTCCACAAGAACAGTTAGCTAGAAGCAGAACTACAGAAGTCAAAAACAAATTTACTACATTTAGAGACTTTCTGAGAAATATGTGTGTTGATGGATTACATCTTTGTTTTCATTTTCATCAGGTGGTGCTGTCTATTTGTTGAGCTTTACAAGCTGAATGGCACNCCCACCATGCAGTCAGTTGTGCTAAGGTCTGGAGGCCTACTAACATCTGGGGCACTGTTAAATTCACCACTGGTCTTTGTGAATGAGTCAAATCATGAACTATTTTAACTTATGATGCAGGCTCCTCATTTAATCCAATGAGAATGAGAATTAGATGACCAGTCAATGCTGATAGTAGAGTAGTTAGCCAGGTGGACCAATAATTTTCCCAACCATGCCAAGAGTCTCTCTAATTACTCTTGTCCAATTAGCAAAGAGACAATAGGTTTCTCCCAAATCCATACATACTTTCCTTTATTTCATGACAACTCTAGCCTCGCCAATTTTGTAGAACCATTTCTGCAAATGAATTTAACTGGATTTTTTTATTATTATTATTCAGAAACGGAACTTTCAATGCCTCTTAGTCCTGATAAATTGATCTATTTAGTTTGGAAAGTATTAGAAGAGCCATTTAGTCAAACCATTAATATATGTCCATCAAGTAGTCTCAGAGACCCAGTGAGGCTTTTATACATATGAACTAACCCATTAGACTGAATAGTAGCTATCAGAATAAGGGAAAGTGTGTAGGTTAAAAGTTTTGGATATTAGACTTTTTGCCTCTTTTAAGTCCCTTAATGCTAATTAAGGCTGCTCCAGTCAATGTAAGTATTGTCAGTCTATGGGCTGACAGTCCATTTAGTGCATATCCCTATGTAGTATGGGGACCAGGTGTCTAAGCATAACCAGCAATCCTGGCTGATATTTGGCTTGGAATGATTAACTCTATCCCTAGGATTCCTTTCCACAGTATAGACTATTAAGTTATTCCTGTTTCTCAAAGACAAGAATCTTTTTAAATCAATATTTTTAGGAATCTCCAGTGTTACAAAGGAAACTCCTTTGTTTCTGGCAACTAGGGAACCAAGCCACAGTGCATGCACAGAATCATAAACTCTGTATTCCTATCTAGAAAGATAAGCTCAAACATCTTTCCATTCTCCAATACAACCAAACATTTAAAGTAGACATTAGCAAGTAAAGGTCAAGATGGGATATAAGCTGATGGTCTGTGGTCACACTAACCTTCTATGTATCTGTCTTCCTCAATTTCCAGTCCATGCCTGAGAGCAGTGAGGTTTGGACCTTGAACCAGTATTTATACCAATAGTGAAAAATATAAGACTCAGTAAGAGGTATAGGGGCAGGGAGTGGAAGAACCTGGAGCCCAATGGAACCTTAGCATTAATTGGTCTATAGTCCAGACACAGTCCATTTGAGAGCAGCATCTGTGGCTTCTACTTTTTATCTGGGTGTGGTGGGTCTATGGTGTAAGATCACCTACCTTTACCACCCTAGGAGTNGAGAGAATCATCTTGCAGGGTCCTTTCCAGATTAGTACAGTGTCCCTTTGGCTATTCACTTGCCAGAGAGGGTATCACTGGACTTGAACAGGAGGAAAATGGTGGTGGACTCAGGGTATGGCTGGTCTCTCAGATAGTTCATTGAATAGCATGTACAGAGAACTGGAGGGTCTTTAGTTATTTGCAAAAGGGAGTGGTTAGAGAGTTTTGTCAACTACTGGTCTCTGAGGCTGGGAAGCAGGTGGGGAATTCTTCCAAACATAATCTCATAGGGGGTTAATCCCTCCCTATATGGGGTGCAGGGAACTGATGCAAAGAAAAGGAATGAAGCCTAACCATCTTTCTCTGGACTCTAATGAGAGTTTTGTGAGAGTTTGCTTTGATGTCCTGTTTACTCTTTCTATCAGCCAAGAACTCCAAGGTCTAGATGTACAATGAAGTTTTCACTCTATATCTAAAGTCATAGCTATTAATAGAGAAGGTTTTGTCTATGAAAGCCAGGCAGTTGTTGGACCTTCTTGCTAGAAAGAGGCCAAATTAGGACACCCCTTTATGTAGGAGCTTTTTAGCTACTATTTGAGCAGTTTCAGTCTAGGTGGGAAAACTTCTACCCATCCCAAAGAAAAGGTATCTTTCAGAAAGTAGCAAGTATTTTTATTCTCCCACAGCAGGCCAGATCTTGGTTGAAGTCTGCCACAGCCATATCTGAGGGGAACAGCAAAAGTCGTAAAGCCAGGATAGCTGCTTGACAAAGATCCAGAAAAGCTGAGCTGCATGATGGCCTCAATGCCACCTTTGGTTTTCATCTCCACCTGTTGCATACTTGGGGCACTTCTAATATTTATACAATTTGAGGATATTGGATTGATGGAAAAATTATTATGAATCATTTATGTCTTCCCCAAGAAATGCTTCTTTGAAGCTTCCCCAGGACAGTCATGAACATGCTGTACCTGCCACTTCTAGGTAGATATCCTTACCTACTTGAAGGTCTTCCTTTCACCTTGGAGGTTGTGACATACATAAAGAAGCCAGAGATCTCATTATAAGGCTATGAGACATTCTTGAAATATCTGTCCCTTACTTACTCGGAAACAAGATAATAAAACAAAGTAAATTTAAAAGGTCAACAAGATTGGTTGGCTAGAGGAGTTGGTCACAGATCAGATTACAAGCCCCTTCCCACAATTCACTCAGACAATTACTTGGCATATATAGTAACAAAGTTAGATTAACTGAAGTTACTTCTGCTCTACACAGAGATTTATATTGATGGGCAAAGAATGATGTAGAAAGATGATAAAAGTATGAGACGTCAAGACCTCCCCTTCTTAGAGAAATTAGCTCATGCAGAGCCATTATGGTAGTGTATGNCCAAGGAACAACAGAATGCCAGGATTAGGCTTATAAACAAATTTTATAAAGATATAAATGTGAACATTGTATTATGCCAGAATTTGAATAATATTTGCAGCATCTTTAGACTGAGGATTTTTCTCGAGCACTCTGATCATTAAGAGTTAATAATACACTGCTTGGGACATGGCAATTTTCCCTGGCTGGCTTCGAAATTATTTTTTGGTTGTGCATCCTTGAAACAATCAGAGCTACCAGCCTGAGAACAGGCTGTCCTATGCCTTTAGATTCTTAAAAATTAGTTATAGGGTTAATGAGTAAGAATGATAACTGTTTATTAATGATGTCAAAACTTGAGAGAAGATGATTGGAAGTGATAACTCTGTTCTTTCATAGTTTCTTAATGATAACTAAAAGATGAGCAAAAGGAAGTGAAACACATGTCCATGTCCAAAAACAAACATGATATGATCTATGTTTTAGAACACCATGAATGTATCCCTGCTTACAAAATTCTGTATGAATAAATAAGTACTCTGGCTGCTAGTCAGTCAGGCTGCAAGATTCTCCTGACCACTATGGCCTGGCTCACCTCATTCTCTTGCCAACTCCTTACATCCTCTGCTATGACCTGTCCTGGCAGGGATGGCTCCCATCAGAGTAGGACAAGCCATATTGAGATGTGCTTCCTCTTGGTCCATCTCTCCTAAAAGGAAACTAAGAAATGTCCCCTGTCTGATTCTTCCTGTTGCTGCTTGTGCATCTGTTGTTCAAATCTTAGATGGTCTTTTAATTAAAAAAAAAACAGAGCCAGATATCGGGGTGAAAGCTGAAAAATCAGAGAAAGAGAACAGCCAGCCACTAGTTCTTACCTCTGTGGAATCCTGAGCCTAAAGAGAGAGAGAGTTCCTGTTTCCTCACACCTTATATACCTTTCTATGCCCTGACATACTACTTCCTGGGATTAAAGGCGTGTGTCACCACTGCCTGGATTTGTTTCTTTCCTATACTGAATCAATCTCATGTAGCCCAGTGTTGCCTTGAACTCACAGAGACTCAGATGAATCTCTACCTCCCGAGTGATAGGATTAAAGGTGTGTGCCACTATTGCCTGTCCTCTATGTCTAATCTAGTGGCTGACTGTGTCCTCTGATGCTCAGGCAAGTTTATTAGGGTACACAATATATCACCACATACATCTACCCATCTTCAGACCCTTCGCTCATATGGAGCTGAACGCCAGCATAAGTCGGTTTTTCAAAGATTCCTAGGGTGTTGGTTTCTCATTTGGGCCTTTTTCTGGGTAAGGATTCCTGTTTTCTATTTCCTTGTACGCAAGCCTAGTATATTGCCAAGAAATCCCATGCTATTGTGTTCAGTATAGGTATAAGATACCTTGTTCTGAGCAACTCAGAACGTTTTGTGGTCTCTAGATGAGTAGCCTGGTGAAAGTTAGTTATCAGAGTTCAGCCAGTTATTTCTGAGAGAATAATCTTTTACTATTGTATCCTCCATTAACATATAGCTTTGAACTATCTGTTTTTTTCTTTACCATACAGTCTTAGGTAGCACTGGGTCGTGGTCTGTNTCATCAGAATATCAATAGGCCCAAGTGGTCTTAGAGTCATCTGTCAGAAAATGAGTTCAACTGCCTGGCCATGAAGCATAGCAGTTTCTAGGGGAAACCACATAGTCCCTAGGAGGGCCAAGATTATTTTATGTCCTTTTTCCAAGCAGTGTAAAGCCATCTTTCTCTGTAGATCATACAGTTGACATAACCAGTTGTGAAAGCATACCAACTGATGGTCCATGTATATATATGGTAGCGGACTTCCCTTTTCCTCATATGAAATTCTGGATGAGATCAATCAGTTCTTCTCTCTTGTATGAGGTACCTGGTTGGGGCACAAATCATTTTATTTAAAGTAACTACTGTATCTCCCATGTACCTGGTTTCATCTTTCATCTGGTGACAGTCTTGTATGAGCACCTGCAGATCATCATCAGCCAAGAGAATAGCTGGATTGATGACAAACTGGACTCAAGGTGGGGCCAGGAATAAGGTCTTGTACTGGGTCACAGAGTCATTAAACAGTTGGTGTTCTTTTGTTCCTCAGAGGAAGACCTCAACTGTATTTGATGCTGTGAATATCAGATCCTGACACAGTTAACCCATTTGCTTTCTTTTAATAAGCTAGAAGTAGTCTCCACAAATTGTTGACAGGTGGGCCATCTTGTGGCTATGTGGTCAAATCATTTTGACAGCTGTGACACAAGGAACTTTCATGACCCCAATGTTTGGGTAAAACCCCCTTTGTCTTTTGTGTCATGGACTGACAGATGAAATGATTTTGAGGCCTCTGAAAGTTCTAGGGCTGAAGCTAAATTCGGAGCTATTTTTAAAGCCTTGAATGTCTTTTATTTAGTCTCAGTAAAAATTAACCACTTATTTCCCCTGATTTGTGCTTGTGTATAGAGACATTGTTATTTCCACAAATTCTGGTATCCAAAGGCTGAAATACCCAGAAGCACCTAAGAATTCTAGAACCTGTCCGTTAGTCTTTGGAGTTGGAATCTGAAAGATGACAGCAATCCTCCTGAGACAGTCTCCTTTTTTGTCCCTTGTGCTTGTAACCAAGAGAGGTAGCATTCTACAAATTAGCTTTTTAGCTGACGTTCTGTAGCCCAAAGACTGTAACTCTTGTAAAAGTCCCTCAATGTCCCTTTTCTAAATTGCTTTCCCAGGAAACCTCTGATGGTAGGAGAGGAGGTCAGCATTTAGTGTCTCTTCAAACAGGGTTTGAGAGTATTTTAAATCTTTGGTGCATCCTGATCCAAGTAAGTTTCCCACTGTAGACCTCCCTCTGGGTCAATCCATTTAAAATCATAGATGGGTTGACTCACCAACGTGAGGCTGAAGAATACATCATTCAGAACCAGGAGAATGTACAACTTTTTCTCTGGAGGAGTCAGTCTCATGAGAATCTGAGGTCCCAGATTTTTTTACAGGCAGGAGAGTAGTATTCCAGGGTGACTAATAGCACACCATCATGCCTGTCTCTTCTCACCATGCCATATGGGCTTCAACTTTCCTTTTTGCTTCCAAGGTCATTGTGTATTGTTTAACCTGGACAGAGGTAGCTGAAGCAGTTAGTTTAACAATTATAGGAACATGGTGTTGTGCCACTGCTGTGGGGTTGGTTTCCTCTAACAGAGGACAAGATATCAAAATTATGCTGGATATCTGTAAGTCTGTATCTCATCATCAGAGAAGGTGATGGTGAATTTCAGTTTATACAAAAGGTCTTTTCCCACTCAGCTCCTTGTTAAATACAGGTTGAACTACCTCCAGCTACTAGGATGTAAGTATACATTAATTTTCAAAATTTTATAACATTTTTCTAATATCTGGTGCCAGCTGGGTAACAAAGGGAATATTTTTAGGAGCTATCTTTTGTCNTTGAAAAAAGTACCTAGCAAAAGTTACATAAAGCTCTTTCATTAACGTTGGACAGAATGGAGAATCTGTTCTCTTCAGGCTGTGTTTTCTGACAGAAATCCACTGGCTTAGCACCACAGGGGTTTTTCTGCCTTTATTTTATTTTTTACAGAGAATTGTGGGTTTGGAGTTTTTAAATTTCATGGATCTTTGGTTAATAAGAAGACAGAAATCATGAAGAGAAATGAGTAGAAAATTCTCTTTTCCTTCAGGCTCAGCCCAAGGGAACTTACCCTTCTGCAGGGCTCCTTAAAGCAGGTTACGAGTGGAGGGAATGCTCCCCTGTGGGAACAATTCCTCCCTCTGTGTGTGTGTTCTGCTTAGATGCAGGAGACCCTGGATGAGAGGCCTGAATCCTAGGCAGCTTCACACTGGGACCAGTCTGGACTTTGAGCAGGAGTCAGACAACAAAACAAAAAAGAGAAAATGCTTCTGCTCCCAGAGTTGGAAAGGTGGAGATATTTGTTTGTTTGTTTGTTTGTTTGTTTTACTGTGGTACCTAGCAGATCCAAAAGGATTTGGGTCCCCACCAGGAAAATGCACATGTATTAAGCCAGTTTGGGAATGGTGCCACACCAGAGAAAGTCACAGGTGAACACAAGGAAACAAAACCGACAGAAACACATAGAAAGACACACACACACACACACACACACACACACACACACACACACACACACACACACACACAGACACACAGTAAAAACAAACTGGGTTGGCCACCACACATTCATACACCTGAATAGGCAGAGGGATCCAGTGTCATCACACAAGGTTCCTGGACAATGGGCCAGCAGTTATCTCTGACCTCTCTCCTATGTGTCCAAAGAGAAGGCACTTTAATCAAACTTACCTGCAGAGGTGACAGACCAAGAGACTTTCTAATTTGTTTCCTTTGGGGATGGAAATGTCAGATTCCTCAGATTCCTTAGGCAGATATTGATCAAAGGATATTCTGGGGACATGGACCTCTGGTTGCAAACACCCTATGTGTTCCTTGACAACTGCACTCTTTTTGCTCTGAGGGGCTCTGAAACAACTTATGTCTCAAGGTCTTGCTATGACATCTCAGTGGAACCTCCAGAAATGTTGTGGGTATTCACCATAGAACATTGTTTGGACATGAGTTTAAGGTAATATAAAGTCTTTGTTATCTGGCTTATGACTATACTGGGTGCTCAGGATCTCAGTCTAGCACTAAGACTTTATCAGGATGAGCTCTTAAGTACAAAAACCATCTTATGAGTTGACATATTTCAATTAACTAGACCAGTTAGCCAGAAGCAGAACTACCCAAGACAAAAGCAAATTAGTACACTTAAAGACATTCCCAGAGCAATGAACTTTGATGGATTAGGTTTTGTTTTCATTTTTGACAGATGTTGCTCTCTGACTGCTGAGTTTTACAGATTTAATGTCCCCTCCATCACTGAATCAGTTGTGCTAAAGTCTGAGGACCTACTAAGTTCTGGGTTCCTGTTACACTAGTAGAACTGTGAAAGTTATCTAATAGGGTTGAAGAGTGTAGTCCAATACAAGCTTGATATTTCCCTATTCTTATATTGTCTTTAGCAATACCATCTTTCCATCAAGCTCTGAAATAACAAACAGCTA